>CM072515.1:66201592-66281592 GCA_036898135.1 Oncomelania hupensis
TGTGTCGTCGTTCTTGAAGAGAGGGCCAGTTGAGGGATTCCTTGATGGTGTCTACACAGGATGAACGCCGATGTCGATCTGAGACCCATCTCGCTGCTCTGCGTTGTACTTTTTCGATGGCTAGAGTCTCGGTGACTGTGTGAGGGTCCCATACTGTTGCTGCGTATTCGAGGATTGGACGGACAAAGGCCTTGTACGCAGTTTCCTTTGCCTTCTTGTTGCCAATCCTGAGGTTGCGACGGAGGAAGCCTAGTGTCTTGTTTGCTTTATTAGTGATGTTGCTTACATGGTTTCCCCACTTCATGTCGTCCTGGATGTTGATGCCAAGGTACCTGGTAGAGCTGACATTTTCGAGTGTGTGGCCGTGCAGTTTGTATGCCGGGGTGATCTTCTTCCTCTTTCTAGTGACGCTTAAGGTGGAGCACTTTTTGGAGGGGTGTAATTTATTCTCCCATTATGACAACAAATAAATGTAATACCAATTTTTTAAAAAGAAAGTGTGAATGATTCGGATGATTCACTTTCATGTGTTTTTAAAATGTCTTCTTTTCTTGTTAAACTTGGGTGTGTGTGAATGCTTGCGAGTGCTTAGAGCAAACTGTCAGCGTAAATTTTGCTCTTTTTCAAATAAATTAATAATAATAATAATAATAATAATAATAATAATAATAATAATAATAATAATAATAAAATATTATTATTATTATACATTTCTATATATTTTGATATATTTTGTTTGGTTTTCCATTGGTTTCTTATCCTAAACCTGTATTGTCACGTTCTACACGACCTTGTTTAGAACTACATTAACTCTTGGTCAATTCAATCTGCGGTTTCTTCAACATGTACCCTTTGTGAAAATGTGAGGTGTCATCATCAACATGTCAACCTGAAACATCTTCTCCTTCAGGATGAGAGTATAAACCCAGATCCGGTTTGTGTACGCATGCGCGATATGCATTCCACCGCATGGACTTTAAAGATCTTGACCTTCATGTCTGTCACGTCATGACTTAGAGGTAAAAGAAAAGTCCGTTCTGGCGCCTGTGGTTTACATAGTTATAGTGTGGGATATGAGAGAGAAGAGAAGGGAGTGTTAGCTATACAGCCGGATAGAGAAATCAGACCGAGAAATCCGTGCATAGAGCATATAAACAGAGAGGGAGCTGCAGTATAAGTTCACCAGAACATTCTACCGAGTTAGTAGGCGGAAAATAAAAAGAAATGTTCGAGAGTCTGTGCAGGGAATAATAAGTTGGTGTCAACTGCCGAAGGGTGTGAGAGGGAGAACTAGTGCCTGCGTTTTTTGGACTAAGAATTTGAGGCCTATTCTAAGTTGTGTGTCGTCCTCGATTGGAGACCCAGCAAAGCCATCGACACGTTGGGGTGGATGGATGTCCTAAGTGTGACCCTGAGACCGGCCTGTTGACCACCGACCATTCTTCCTCCTCCGGGTTGTGGTGTTGTTTGTGTTGTCCCCCCCGGATCATCACGAGTGGAGGTAGGCAGTCCGTTTTTATTGCTCTAGTTGGCTATGCATTCTCTGGGTGTTTGAATGATGTATATAGGTGTGGAAGACAGGAGTGAATGTAAGTAGGTATTATCATGAATTTTATTGAATTGTTTGCCTTGTGTTTATGATTTTCTTGTTGCATTTTCCGGACTTATATTATATTTGAAATGAACGAAGAATTATTATGAATAAGAAGTGCTGTAATTGAATGTAAAACATGTTAAGCCAGTGTGAGACAGTAATGAGAGTGTTAAAGAATTTTATTGCATAAAGAAATAATCTTTATTCTTGTGTACGAAAGGTTGTGGTATGGAATTCTAGAAAATAGTTTTGTCAGGTGTTTTGAAGTGGTGTAGTCGAAAGCATGGCGGTAAGGGAGATAACTGCGGAGCACCCAGGACAGTAAGTGAGGTATGGGTTAACTCCCCTCACGATAGTCTTTACTCCTTTTGGGTTCAAATTGTATTACAGTGCATTCGTCTGGCGGTGGGTGTGAGACCAGGCCCTTACTTTGTGTGGAGGCGTGATGTAGGTGTGCGGTTGTGACTGCTGTCGCTGACCTATCTGGGGTGGAGCCCAACTCTGCCAGGGTAGCGCGGTGGGCGGTTACCTTTCCTTCACCATCCCCACTATTCTCCGCCTCACTCCTCTCCTCCCGAGAGGAGGGTTTGTATCTAACCAGGACTTCATTATATTATATTATCTTCAAGCATATTATTATTCTTCTTCAGTGCCAGAAAAGTTATATATTGTGTGCACAAACTTTATGGACCATTAACTAATAGAACATTCTCTGATAGACAGTGATTTAGTTGTGAAGTGACAGTGAAAAAGACTTTGATGAAAGACTCTTGATTTGAGCAAATAGTCAGCTATATACAGACCCAAGACATTACTTGTGTTCGATTATTATTATTTCATAACTGAATCATCTGCTGAAGTGCATAATCTTTTCCATTTGGGAAAACCGTGTCGCAATAATTGAAATATTCATTGTTTTGCTTTGATTTTTGCCTTTAAAAGATATTGTATTTCATTTGGTTGTTTCATTGATTTCAGTTTGCGACTCTGTTCATATTTCATCGTTATATGATTTCATATTTTGTTTTCACATCATCCTTGTTCATCCATGTTTTGATTGCTGCGGGTATGTGTATAGTGGGAAGGTAAGGGGGGGGGGGGTTAATTGATTGTGTGTGTTGAATAAAAGAATTGTTTGTCTCGTTCACCTCTGAGTTGTGTTAGTTATTGGTTGGGTGGGTTATTCTCTAGTAGTAGCTCTAACAAATGTACACCACACCTAGACCCAGTCCGGGTGTGTCGTGACATTAAGTGGTGGCAGCGGTGGGATTGAGATAGGGCAGTAGGGGGTAAATAAATGTGATAGGGTTCATGTTAGGGTGTGTTTCAGTGTTGTAGATTAGTTAGGTTCAGAGGTGCTGTGTTTTGTTTGTGTGTTGGTGTGTACGAGTGAATGCTAGTGGGCGGTTGGCGGGAGTAGGGGAGTGTAGCTCTAGGGCCTACAACCCAGGGAGTGCATACGCATAAACGGAGGGTAGGGACGGGCTGTGTGCCTTCCGCTGTTAAGGATCCGGGCAGCGGGGGACCCTCCGGCTCTTGTCATTGTCCGTCTAGTGTTTATTCGTTGTCTCGTCGTCTGTGTGTGTTTGTCCCCGTTTCTTTGATTTTTGAGTTGTCGCAGGAGGAGGCTCTGCTCGGTGGTCGGCGGCTGGTCTCTAGGCACTTACGTCGCTGGTAGGATGCCGCCGAAGAGGCACGCAGTGGCAGGGCGGGTGGCTGACGCAGCCGCGGGGAGAGACCTCCAGTGGGAGGAGAGTGACATCCAGCCCCTGGGAGCTGGCGTACTAGACACACCGGTCACACCAGGCACAGTGAGTACTCCTTCTCGTACCCTTGGAACGGCTGGACTGACACCTGGTAGGAAGGGCAAAACTAGGGGGGAAACTAGTCCTTATGAGAGATACACAGCTCTAGGCACTAACCTTGGCTTTAGGGATGCCGCGTTAGCTCACTTCGTGATGGAGGAGGTCAGGAAAGAAGAAGAGAAGTTAGAGCGAGAGATAGAACGGCTCACAGCCGAAAGGGCACGTAGGGAGGAGCTACAGTCCGCGGAAAGGAAGCTAGAGGCCGCGGAAAGAGCACGTAAAGAAGAGTTACGGGCCGCGGAAAGGATACGTAGGGAAGAACTAGAAGCCGAGCGAGAGATGCGTAAGGCAGAGTTGGCGGCCGCTGAACGAGCCCGGAAGGAAGAGATAGAAGCTGCTGAGAACAGGCTTAGGTTACAGCTAGAGGCTAGCAACCGTCAGGTTGAGGAAGATAGGCAAAGGCGCGAGGTAAATAGGGGGTATTCGATGAAGATGCGTCCGTTGGACGACAAAGAAGACATAGAATCCTATTTACAGCTTTTTGAGCGCGTGGCTGGGACCCAGGGGTGGCCCAAACAAGTGTGGGGTGATAGGTTAGCGCCGTTGTTACAGGGGGAGGCCCGCGAGACCTATCTTAGGCTGACGATTGACCAGGCAAAAGATTTTGACACTGTGAGGGACGCCTTATTGAAGCGGTTCAGAAAGAACGCCGATTTCTATAGGCGACAGTTCAGAGAATCTAAAAAGGAAGGGGCTGAATCATTTCCCCAGTTTTTCGTTAGGTTGACAACTCTAGTCAAGAGGTGGTTTTGTCTGGCTAACAAGGACATAGACGACGTAGGAGAAGTGTTAGACACCTTTTTGTCAGAACAGCTATATGCCGTCATGAGTCCCGAGTTAGAAATGTTCGTGCGAGAAAGGCAGCCCAAAGACGGGACAGAAGCGGCCAGCATGGCACAGTTGCATATAGATGCTAAACGGGCCGTGACCCGAACACCAGTGGGGGGGTCTTCTCGACCATTTCAGAGGAGGGACAAGGTGCCGACAGGGACGACTGTACCAACTACTCCCAAGACAGAGTCGGGTAGCCAACCTAAGAAGACTGATGACGAACGGGTGTGTTTCCACTGTAAACAGAAGGGCCATATAGCCCGGTTTTGCAAAAAGAAGACTGGCCTTAACCAAGTGACGGTTGCACCCGAAACCCCGACAGTAACGACCGCACCAGTGACTGTAGGGATGCGGATAATTTGCCCATACAACCCTTGGAGTCGCGGACTGGCGCAGGGGCAAGAAGTGCGTATCATGAGAGACACAGGCGCAGAAATGGGGGCTATCGCCGCTAAGTGGGTGGGGGCAGAAGAGATGACGGGTCGCATGGTGGAGGTCCAACCGGTGGACCATGCTAAGGCTGACAAGTACCCCACCGCTTGGGTCGACATCGAGTCGCCGTTTGTGCGAGGCAGAGTC
Source organism: Oncomelania hupensis (assembly GCA_036898135.1). NCBI lineage: Eukaryota > Metazoa > Mollusca > Gastropoda > Littorinimorpha > Pomatiopsidae > Oncomelania > Oncomelania hupensis. Next base: position 66,206,462 of record CM072515.1, read on the forward strand.
GAGTTAATCGTGGTACAACAGATGGGCCCCGACGTGATTCTCGGGAATTGGGTAACGTTCGCTAGTGGACACAGGAGCGCCGTGACAGTAGACGGAAGCGAGTGCGCGATGGCCGCAGCGGTCCAAACTCGCGCCCAGGTCCAACGGGAAAGATTGACCGAAGACCCACTGACCGTAGTCCGACCGACTCAACTCGATGTAACTCCCGGACAGCTTGTAGAGTGGCAAGGACAGGACGAATCACTAGCCAAAACTAGGAAACTAGCTGACGAAGGGAAGACAGTGCAGTCAGGGAAAAGTTTGGTCGAGTTTCAGCGGAAGAAAGGGGTCTTATACAGGGTGTACAGCAAAGGGGGGAGTAGGATGTCACAGTTGGTGGTCCCCAAGAACCTGAGGGAAACGGTATTGCGATTAGCGCACGACCCTCCCATGGGAGGGCATCTGGGTGGCAAGAGAACACAGGAACAGATGGGGGAAGAGATCAGGGATGCGAGCCAGTATGTGGTAGAACTAAGGAATAGGATAGAAGAGACATGCAAACTGGCTCAGCAACATCTAAAGGGTGCGACAAAACGTCAGAAACAGCACTTTGACCGGAAGACCAGACCACGCTCATTCGCAGTAGGCGACAAAGTGTTGCTGTTGCTGCCGACGAAACACAATAAGTTGCAAATGGCGTGGCAGGGTCCCTTTGAGGTGTTAGAACGGGTGGGCGAGTGTGACTACAGGATCCGCATAGGCATGAAAAGCAAGCTGTATCACGCAAATCTGCTAAAAAGGTTTCATGAGAGGGTGGCCGTCACTACAGTCGTGGTAGAAGAGGGGGATGAAGGGGAAGACGAGGAGGTACAAATAGCTGAGGGGGACGTTCCCACTGTTCCACTGGTACCTTCTGAAGGTCCGGAGGACGTGCACCTCGATCCTTCATGTCCAGAATTGCATCTGGAACTGAAGCATCTCGCGAGGCAGTTTAGCGACGTCTTGACGGATTTTCCCCTACGCACCACACTGGACACATGCGAGATCAAACTGACTGACGACGAACCCGTGAGAACCCGACAGTATCCGCTACCCCATTCCCAGCTAGAAATAGTAAAAGGGGAGGTGGAAACGATGTTGAAGATGGGGGTTATTGAGAGGGCCAGTTCCCCGTATAGTTCGCCCATTGTGCTGGTTCGGAAGGAAGAAGGAACCATACGGTTTTGCGTAGACTTCCGTAAGCTAAACCAGAAAGTCGTCTTTGACGCGGAACCGCTCCCAGATATAGAGTACTTATTCTCGCTGCTGTCGAAGGCAAAGTATCTCAGCAAACTGGATCTAGCTAAGGGGTATTGGCAGGTCCCCATGCGTCTAGAAGACAAGGAAAAGACCGCGTTCACGACCCCCGCGGGGCAATTTCAGTGGCAAGTGATGCCATTCGGTCTTAAGACGGCCGGCGCCGTGTTTTCCAGGATGATGCGCAAACTGCTAGAACCGTTGCGGTTACCCGAAGTTAGCAACTTCATGGATGACTTAATGATAGCCACCGAAACGAAAGAGCGTCATCTTCAGTGTCTCGCCAAGCTATTCTGTAGACTGAGAGAGGTACAGTTGGCAGCACGGCCAAAGAAGTGCTATTTGGGTTTTCAGCAACTCGAGTACTTGGGGCATACCGTGGGTAATGGACAGATACGTCCAGAGGGGGACAAAATGCAGCGCATTAGAGACGCTCCCCAACCCCAGACAAAGAAACAGGTCAGGTCCTTCCTCGGTTTAGTGAACTACTATCGACGGTTTGTGCCAAACTTTGCTGCCATTGCATCTCCCTTGACAGACCTGACGAAAGGGGGAAAAGCGGGAAGGGTGACATGGGATGACTCGTGTAAGGAAGCGTTCGTCACGCTTAAAGGACGATTGTGTGCGAGTCCCGTATGTTGTTTACCCGACTTTGATAGGCCGTTCATTCTGCAGACTGACGCGTCAGAGGGAGGGATCGGTGCCATTCTCTGTCAGGACCAAGGTCATGGGCAACAACCCATAGCATGCGCTAGCAAAAAGTTGTCTAAAGCCGAAAGAAACTACTCAACGATCGAGAAGGAATGTCTCGCAATCGTATGGGGTGTGCAAAAGTTTAGGCAATATCTGTACGGGAAAACGTTCACGGTTCAAACTGACCATAGGCCGTTACAGTATTTGCAGCAGGCAAAAACGACCAACAGCAGGCTCATGAGATGGGCGCTGCAACTGCAGCCGTTTTCAATTCAGGTAGAAAACATTCCTGGTAAGGACAATGTACCTGCAGATTTCCTGAGTAGACTCGATGCGTAGGCAGGAGAGGGGAGGTTATCAGTCTAAGTCCGTGGTGAAGAGAATCAAACCCGGGTGTTTGATCTAGGAGGGGGGTGTGTCACGTCATGACTTAGAGGTAAAAGAAAAGTCCGTTCTGGCGCCTGTGGTTTACATAGTTATAGTGTGGGATATGAGAGAGAAGAGAAGGGAGTGTTAGCTATACAGCCGGATAGAGAAATCAGTCCGAGAAATCCGTGCATAGAGCATATAAACAGAGAGGGAGCTGCAGTATAAGTTCACCAGAACATTCTACCGAGTTAGTAGGCGGAAAATAAAAAGAAATGTTCGAGAGTCTGTGCAGGGAATAATAAGTTGGTGTCAACTGCCGAAGGGTGTGAGAGGGAGAACTAGTGCCTGCGTTTTTTGGACTAAGAATTTGAGGCCTATTCTAAGTTGTGTGTCGTCCTCGATTGGAGACCCAGCAAAGCCATCGACACGTTGGGGTGGATGGATGTCCTAAGTGTGACCCTGAGACCGGCCTGTTGACCACCGACCATTCTTCCTCCTCCGGGTTGTGTTGTTGTTTGTGTTGTCCCCCCCGGATCATCACGAGTGGAGGTAGGCAGTCCGTTTTTATTGCTCTAGTTGGCTATGCATTCTCTGGGTGTTTGAATGATGTATATAGGTGTGGAAGACAGGAGTGAATGTAAGTAGGTATTATCATGAATTTTATTGAATTGTTTGCCTTGTGTTTATGATTTTCTTGTTGCATTTTCCGGACTTATATTATATTTGAAATGAACGAAGAATTATTATGAATAAGAAGTGCTGTAATTGAATGTAAAACATGTTAAGCCAGTGTGAGACAGTAATGAGAGTGTTAAAGAATTTTATTGCATAAAGAAATAATCTTTATTCTTGTGTACGAAAGGTTGTGGTATGGAATTCTAGAAAATAGTTTTGTCAGGTGTTTTGAAGTGGTGTAGTCGAAAGCATGGCGGTAAGGGAGATAACTGCGGAGCACCCAGGACAGTAAGTGAGGTATGGGTTAACTCCCCTCACGATAGTCTTTACTCCTTTTGGGTTCAAATTGTATTACAGTGCATTCGTCTGGCGGTGGGTGTGAGACCAGGCCCTTACTTTGTGTGGAGGCGTGATGTAGGTGTGCGGTTGTGACTGCTGTCGCTGACCTATCTGGGGTGGAGCCCAACTCTGCCAGGGTAGCGCGGTGGGCGGTTACCTTTCCTTCACCATCCCCACTATTCTCCGCCTCACTCCTCTCCTCCCGAGAGGAGGGTTTGTATCTAACCAGGACTTCATTATATTATATTATCTTCAAGCATATTATTATTCTTCTTCAGTGCCAGAAAAGTTATATATTGTGTGCACAAACTTTATGGACCATTAACTAATAGAACATTCTCTGATAGACAGTGATTTAGTTGTGAAGTGACAGTGAAAAAGACTTTGATGAAAGACTCTTGATTTGAGCAAATAGTCAGCTATATACAGACCCAAGACATTACTTGTGTTCGATTATTATTATTTCATAACTGAATCATCTGCTGAAGTGCATAATCTTTTCCATTTGGGAAAACCGTGTCGCAATAATTGAAATATTCATTGTTTTGCTTTGATTTTTGCCTTTAAAAGATATTGTATTTCATTTGGTTGTTTCATTGATTTCAGTTTGCGACTCTGTTCATATTTCATCGTTATATGATTTCATATTTTGTTTTCACATCATCCTTGTTCATCCATGTTTTGATTGCTGCGGGTATGTGTATAGTGGGAAGGTAAGGGGGGGGGGGTTAATTGATTGTGTGTGTTGAATAAAAGAATTGTTTGTCTCGTTCACCTCTGAGTTGTGTTAGTTATTGGTTGGGTGGGTTATTCTCTAGTAGTAGCTCTAACAAATGTACACCACACCTAGACCCAGTCCGGGTGTGTCGTGACAATGTCTTAGGCGGATGAGTGCCAGAAATTTGACACCAATACCCCATGCATGCACTATAGGTCGGGTTCCTCCCCCCCGCCCCTCACGTCTCTGCTCTGCTCTTGCAACTGCCGTGCTTCCACCAACAAGGCAGCCAACATTTTGCCCACTTATGAGTGACAAATAACAACATTCAAAAATCCCAACCACAAAACAATCCAAATCCAGAAACAAAACCATATTTTACACCTACACTGATGCACACAAAATCATTACCAGCCAATATAACAGCCCTGAAGGCTAAGTAAGCATGAACGGTGTTGCTGACATCTTCTGGCACTCTCATGGTAGGGGCAGAGATCAACCATTTGATAGGCTTCCCTTCGTTAGGAATGGATGACTCTGGAAGGTCCACCATGGTGTATTTTCTCACAGCTTCCTCTGCCTGCTCTTCATTTTCATAGGCTGGAATGATCACCGCGTCCCCCTAATACGAATACGAATACGATCACTTTATTATCTCAATCAAAGAGAAATTCACACGTGGTGCCAGATATAAATGTTACAAGACGATAACGGACAGTATAACAACAATAAACAGTAAACAGTAAAACAGGATAAAAGTATATCAAGAAAACATTACTAAATTAACCATTTAAAACTGTAATCATAAGAAGTTACATGGGGAATAACAGATACCTAATGTTGGAAGAGGAAAAAAAAGAAGAAGAAAAGTAGATGAAACGCAGCAGACTAACACATTTTCTCAATAAATGTATTGCCCTAAATATGCTTCTTCAGGAGTTCCAAGCCAACTCATATAACAGAAATGTAAAAACTACTTACTAGTAGTAGTAGTAATAGTAGTATTTTTTATAATAATAAAAATAATAATTATAATAATTCCTTATATTTTTACATCGTGTGCAGAATACTACTACCACTACTACTAGTACTAGTACGACTACTACTACTACTAATAATAAACAGTTAATTGTTGCTGTAGTTGTTTTTATATAGTGCCTATGGCACAGCCTACAAAGTATGCTACTGGGGAAATAACAGTTGCTCAAACTACGGCGGTATTAGCATGATGACATTTTCTGGAAGCATAAACGTAGGAAATGTATAGTTTACCATTGTCATTATTATTACATCAGCGGCAATCTCAATGATGACGGTTCCATCGTCTGCTACAGCTTCATATCGACAACCTTATCATCAACATAATGTACCAGTAAGTGTATGTGAGTGTGTGTATGCGTTGGTGTGTGTGTGGTTTTTTTTTTTTTTTTTTTTTTTTTTTTTTTTTTTTTTGAACCTCAGTTACATGCAGATCGAGTCCTCTTCTTCTTTTTTTTTTTTTTTTTTTTTTTTTTTTTTTAAGTTTTTTTTTTTTTAAGAAGTGGTTCCTCAGATCTTCTTCATTGGTTCTTTTTTTTTTTTTTTTTTTTCAAATTTTCTTTACTTTTTTTTTTCTTCAAAATAAGACAACAAGAATATATCAAAATACAAATCAATATTACAGACTTCCCCATTTTCGCCACCCCTCTTCCCCCCCCCTTTTTAACATCCATACGCCTTATCATTGGTTCTTTCATTTTTAACACAAAATCTACACGTTAAAGGATAGGACAGATAAGACTAAACAAAGACAAAGACTGTAGAACAAGCATGCTTTCAAGAGAAAAGAATAACTAGATAACTAGTGAAGTAGGCAAGGCACAAGCCTTGATTTTCAAAGTTTGCAAGAGAATATTATATATGTACACCACTAGTTAGTAACCATTAAACGTCGTAATAATAACTGATTGTCAAAAATGACACGCAAAGAATTCAACGCATTTGTTTTCTTGGCAATACTAATACTCAATTTTCCTATCAAGATAATATGATTAGCGAAATTTTCTTCTTCCTCTGTTAACGGTAATCTTTCAATTGCTACACCAAAAAACACCTCTAGCATAGAACATTCAATTTTTGTACTAAGTTTAGCAGACAGTATACTTGAAACATGATTCCAAAATCTTTTTACATAATCACATTCATAAAAGAAGTGTTCAATAAAGTCTACCTTGTCAAGGCAATAGTTACATTTGTTTTTATTGACGACTTTCATTTTCTGCAGTAGTATGTTTGTAGGGTAAATATTATGTATGATTTTCCATTGCAGTTCTATTAAACGGACTTCTTTAGTTGCTTTTCTTGGCATTAGCCACACTTTGTCGCCAATGTCAATATTAAATTTGTGGTTCCATAAGGCAACTGCGTGCGGTTTAAGTGCTTGATTTTCTGCTGCAGCAGTATTTAACATTTGTTTAATTAATTTAGGTTTACAGTTAAAAATAATACCACTAGATTCATCAATTTCTACAATTGTGAATTTGCCAGAGTTTAACCATTCTTTCCAGCTCTTTGGTATAGCGTTTACTAAAGCATTGTATTCAAACATAACACTCCATTTATTTTTACCAACGATTGCCTGCATTTCATCCAAGGAATACAGTCTGTTTTCTGTTACATTTAGGAGATCTTTTATCCTTTCAATTCCACTTTTAACCCAATATGCAAAATGCAATACACTACCTTTATATTGAACAAGCTGATTATTAAATAACATCTGATTACACACATTGTGTTTATTAACTTCGTTCATCGGTGTCAATGTTTTTGTATTCAAATATGTTATGAGCACGTCTTTCCAGAAGTCATTCTGTATTGAGTGTATTCCCTTAGCTTTATCTTCTCTACAATTAAAATCAAAGCTACCGAGTTTTCCTGCTAGGTGTTGTAAATGCCAAACAGGAATGAAAGTCCAGTTTTCATTGTTGCTGCAAGCTAGTTTTCCTGCCCAATGCAGATAGTAACATTGTTGAGTGAAAACCATGTCAACCATCTTAAGACCTCCATTGCTGTATTCGCTTTGTAAAATTTTTCTTTTAATTTTTTCAAAAGCCTTTCTGTTCGAAAATGTTCTCTGCCATAAAAATTTGTACAAAAGCCGATTGACCTTTTCTAACACAGCTTTTGGTATACCAACAGACTGCATAACAAAGTCAAACTGACTAGCAAGAAACGTTTTTATAATTACAGTTTTACCGTGTATGCTCAAGTCTCTCTTACTCCACATTTTTATTAGCGCATTTAACTTCTCAATTCTGCTAAGCCAGTTATCTTCTATTTTCTGTGCAGTCAAATTGTTTTGAAAATATATTCCCAAAATTTTTATCTTGTCTACAACAGTGAATGGTAGACCATTGTCTAGAGCCTGGGTACCACACCGCAGAGCTTTGGTTTTGTGAGGATTAAGCCTTAAGCCCGAGAATTTTGAAAAGGTATTTAAGATGCTTTGAGCAATTCTCATGTCGTTCTTATCATTGAGGAACAGAGTAGTGTCATCTGCCAGTTGTTTGATTTTTAGAGGAATATTTTCTGCTGTTGGATTTGGTAAAGGAATTCCTTTTATCGCACTGTTACGTAATTTGATGGCCAAAAATTCCACGGCCAAGACGAATGCCAGAGGTGAAAAAGGACATCCTTGTCTGATCCCACAATCAACTTTGAAACGTTCTGACAGCCATCCCGCATGGTTTATATTACTATACGTTTCGTTTGTGAGCACAGTAATCCATCTTTTGAAGTCTTCTCCAAAGCCAAATGCATCAAAGGCGTGCAGAAGGAATTGTTTACTAATAGAATCAAATGCTTTGGAGTAATCTAACGCCAGCAGATAACCAGCTTTTCCTGTAACGTTTAAATAATTAATAACATCGTCGATTGTTCTTAAGACAGAGCTAATATTGCGTCCTTTCAAGTAACCAACTTGATCTTCGTTTATCAATTTTTGAATAACCTTGGAAAGCCTGTGTCCGAGAGCTTTGGCCAAAATTTTGTAGTCAGAATTTGTTAGTGTAATTGGTCGCCAGTTACTTAGTTGATCCCTTGGCAAGTCTTTACTTTTATGCAACAAAATGATTACCCCTTGTCTCTGGCTATACGATAGTTTCCCCTCTCTAAACGATTCAGCAAAGGAATCAGTCACTATTGTACCCACTTTTGACCAGAAAAATTTCATGAATTCGATCGTCAATCCGTCGCATCCGGGAGCTGACCCGTTTTTCATTGACTGCAATGCCTCCGAAGCTTCACCCAAAGAAATTATCCCTTCGCAAATATCAGATTCTTGTTGTGAGAGTTTTGTGTATTGCTCGTTTACCATGAAATCATTGGCCGCTTGCGAGATGTTAGGTTCCTCTGTGGTCTGACTATATAGACTTTTATAATAATTCACTTGTTCCTGTAGTATATGCCCCTGTTCGGTGATTACTTCCCCTGATGTACGCGTTAGTCTAGTAATTGTGTTTCTTTTGCCTCTAGTTTTCTCTAAGCTACAGAAAAATTTTGTATTTTTTTCCCCATCTTCTATCCATTTTACCCGTGCCCTGGTTTGTGCCCCCCTTGCTTTATTCAGCTGAAGCAACTCCAACTTGTTTTTAATTGTTAACAACTTAGATTGGAGATCCGTACTTTCGGGGTTGTGTATTATCTGGTTTTCGGTCTCTTTAAGTTCACTTTCCAATGTTAATGATTCATTCACTCTGGTGCATGCTTTCTTTTTACCATAGGTAGAGCAAAATTCTCGAATATCAATTTTGCACATTTCCCATTTTTCTACGCTACTTTCTATTAGTCCGAAGTTTTCATTATTTAGTGTGGAGTCCAAGAACACATTCATCTTCTGGACAAAGTCAATGTCCTTTAGATAGCTGTTGTTAAAGCGCCAATATCCGGGACCACGAACAAAATTAGAGTCATTTAATTCGACTGCTACAGCCTTATGATCTGTACTGGGAATGCTGTGATGCTCACAAGAAACAAGCCAAGGTAAAACTCCCTCTGTGGCAAAGCAATAGTCCAGCCTCCTAGCTATAAATGGGTTATGTCTGTTCCATGTGTAGTCTTTTTCTTCAGCATGAAAGATGCGCCACACATCCTGTACTGCTAGAAAGTCCACTGTATCCTTAAATTGTTCCACCTCCGCAATATTATGTGGATGTCCAGATATAATGTCTAGACTATTGTTAAGAACACAATTAAAATCACCCATTATTATTATGTTTTTTTGACAATACTCATTGAGAAGAGTTTGTAATATATTTAAAAAACGCACCTTATCTGGGGCTACATTGGGTGCATAAACATTGGCTATTGCAAATGAAAAAGATCCCTGTTCTACCGACACCACTAACAGCCTTTCCTGGCATTTTTCTAGCTTTACAGAGCCTTGGAAATGTTTAGAAACTAAGATAAGTTCTCCTTTGCTGTGGTTAGATCCCTCGAAGTAAAATATTTTCCCACCCCATTGTTTTTCCCAACTACATGATTCATTTTTAGTGATATGTCCCTCTTGTATACATACAATGTCGAAACGCTGCTGTTTTAGGTAGGTAAAAAGCATTGTTCTTTTTAATTTGTTTTTAAGCCCTCTGGCATTTAAAGAGACTATGCGTATTTTATCCATCAACTACTGGATGTTTAGCGATGATTGGTCAATCACAGCAATCAAAGTATGTCGCACCAATTTAATCATAGTCCAGTTAATCCAATCCAGGTCCGAAGCCAGTCCGTTGTCCAGAGAACGCAAACAAATGACGAAGATCAGCAACCGGAATCCGAAACGGCATCGGCAACACGGACGTTTTCTTCTTGGTCGTTACCGCTCCCTTCACACTGCAATCTGGGCTGTTTATCCTGGCGTACTGATACCGATTCAGTAGATGTCTTGCGCTTCACTGACCCCGACCCCTCTCTCCTAAAGGCTGAGAGTGTGGCCTGAGACAATGATGCCCTACGTTTAGGCCGACCTCTGTCCCTTTGTGGAGTCTTGCCTTCTGTCGACTTTTGTATGGTTTTATCATTCTGGTTTGTGGTGGTCATTGATTTCTTGTTGTCTGTGTTGTTTTTGCTTATGTTGTCGGGTGTATCAAGTGTCGCCTCTGCTACAGAGACACTAGTTTCAGGGGGTGTCATGCTGCAGGCAGCATCTCCAGCCTTGTGACCATTTTGGAGACATTTTCTACATTTGATTGGTGCTGAGCACTCCGCTGCTTTGTGTCCTTTTGTCAGACACCTTCTGCATTCTGCCTCCACTTGTCGCTCTACAGTTTTCTGTTCTTTGTGGTACAGGAGAGCTCTAAAGGGCCCAATTTCGATTGTCTTTGGTAGTGGGATCTTTGGCACTGATACATACAGAAAACGACGACCTGTTTTCCAGTGCGTAAGTTTTCCTTTCTCGTCTCTGTCCCGCTCATGGATGAGTTTGGACATCACTATGACGCCCAGCTGCTTCACTGCCTGCAGAATATCCGTATCTGAATAAGAGAGAGGTATATTGCTGATCACGAGTTTCGTGGAAGGGGGTTGGTCAGAGGCACCGTCGCCGACCTCGTCACCGCTTCGTGGAGCATGCAGTAAGAAGGGATTGCGACCTTTCACGGTGACGGCAACCCCTCTCAGGACGAATCCCTGAAGCATCAACTTTTGACGATGATCTTTTGCGCGCGGGTAAATCCTCCACAAACCACCGATGCGCTGTGCACCATCTATGCTGTTAAAACCGCACACTTTCTCTGCGGCTGCACATATTTCTGCTGTACTAAACAATTTCTGTTCGAATGCAGGAAGTTGATTGTTGAGAACAAACACCGGTTCACAACGATCATTGATAGCTTGATTGTTTGTGTCACCCATTCTGCTAGTGTTGAATCTCAATAATTTCAACCACTAAAGTGGAAAAGGAACAAGAAACTACACAATATAAATAAAATAACGAGACAGACCGAACAAGTCAAAGTATAAACCTAGCTGAAAAACTAATTAGAAACGAAAATAACTATATGAAAAACTGAACACTGTCAGAGCTCTGCCAAAACACGTCCGCTCGCTACGAACTTCGCTCACCGAATCTGGTGTGTGTGTGTGTGTGTGCGTGCGTATTCCTGTGTGGACGTACATGCATTACACACCACAATAATTTCTCCATCTTTCTCGGCGTTGATCACTTCTTGCAATCGTGTTTGCCTGGAATGCAGACAGTAAAACTACATATTAAAAACGCATTTGATGATAGTTGAGAAATTTAATTCTGAAAATAAAAAGGTGAAATTAAAGTTAATGCACAACAACTGCTTCATTCTAATAGTACACTTGTCATAATATAGAATGAAAACTCTCATTCTAAAAATAAAAATTCAAAGCTTGGTTCTATTTTTTTCTTTTTACACACTTTATTGTCCCTTTTTATCATAAAATTCTGGGCCGCCTCCCCTGAGGAAGGCATAGTAGCAGCCTGTTGGAGCCAAAACCCAACCTACCTAATATTAGTTGTTTGGTTTTTTCAAACATTTTGCTGGGGAAACGCACACAGAGTACCCATGTTTTAGTCAAATATAGTTATTCCAGTGAACTGTGACACCTTTTAACATGTCACTTACTGCTTGGTTTGTTCAAATGCACAATGTGTGTGTGTGTGTCTGTTTGGGTGTGTGTGTGTGTGTGTGTGTCTGTTTTAGTGGCTAGGTAGAAATGCTTTATTCTGACATACACTTGAACCTCTATGTACTTTCTTTTGACGGACCCCGTTATTTTGACGTCAAAACAGTGTTCGGTTAAGGTTAGGGCTGTGTTAGGCTTAAGGTTAGGTTAAGGGTCAGGGTTTGGGTTTGGGTTAGGGTTAGCTTAAAAAAATGGACAAATTTGTAAAAATGTCAAAGTAATTGTAAAGGGTTCTTGTTGTGTGTCCAAAGGAGTGTATGTATAAACAACACACAAGCACAACAACAGTACACAGTTTACACCAAATGTTTGGTTTCTACTGATTCGCTATTGCTCTTCTGTTCCATGTTACAATCGCCAGCCTACAACCGCTATTCTTCACGTGACTCGTCCTCTATCTTATTATTGGACAATTTCCTTAACATCACGTGACAATAAATAAAAATAGGCCTATAGTAAAACACGTCACAGTAATGTATGTAGAGTTTCATGAAAGTCATCACAACGGCATTTCTACACGGTTGTGTGTGTGTGTGTTACTACTATTGTGTGTGAGATTCTCAGCATTGCTAGTGAGGTAGGTTGGATGATGTTTAAAAGGCGCATGTAAAGTCGATAGCTGTGTATTCTTAATATATATAGTTTTGAGCTGTGATCCTGTGCCTGTTGTAGTTCCTTTTGAGGTCATAAAGATGTGTTGTATTGTATTGTATTGTATTGTATTGTTGTAAATGACAGTAAAGAAGAAAGGTATTGCTCACATCTGCCAGCCAAAGTGTATGCTGTAGTACATATCAATTCCCCCATCCATGAAACCAAAACTGTTAGCTGGGGATACCTAAAGACACAATTAAACATACATTAATAATGGCAACACAATACAATACAATACAATACAATGTGTGTAGTTGTGTGGCATTGAATGTTAGTATTAAATTAACTCTGTATTAGTTTTCTTAGTGTTATTGTACAATTTATATCTTTACATGACATGTTTGTGATACACTGCTCCATTTATTCTCTGTCTTTCTCTGTTGCACGCTTGATGTCAGTATTGATGTTTGCCTCTTTGACTTGACTTGACTTGAGTAGATTAACTTCCCAGGACACACAGCGTATAGGGGACAGGACTTTGCCTCCTTTGTACTGGTCAGCATTTTATACTGAGTTGTTTCCCTTTGTTGAGATCATGGTAGTTTACGAAATGCATATATCTTATAGGCACTTTTTTAAATTTAGAAACTTATATCGCTTTAATACCTTTTTGTGTGCAACAGTTACTGTATTTCTGACATTGTATTTTAATGAGATTTTCAATAACGAAGTTTATTTTTATGTTTTATTATAGTAATCATGTGTAATGACGTGGGTGCATATATATATATATATATATATATATATATATATATATATATATATATATATATATATATATATATATATATAAGCTGTATGTGGGAAAGGCAAATGAATGAATTTCTATCCACCCCCCCCCCCCCCCCTCCCCAATTTTTTTTGCCGATGTAAGTGTTAGCTTTTTAAGACTTGTGATTTAGTTTGCATGCTTTTATTTATTCAAATGCGAGACAAATGGTTTTACATAATTCCTCTGATTATCACAAAGATTTGTTGAACTGAAAATAATGAAGTAAATTCTTACAATGGCGTCAGCTGCTGGTGCCCCTTTGAAGATGTCTCCAAATGAAACCTGTAAAAAGTAGACAACATTTAAGTAGTAACAATGACTTTGGTTTCATAATGCCAAAGCCTCATTAACATCTTCTTCTTTATATACTTCAATATGAAGAAACACACAAACTACACACATTGGTGCCTCCTCTGATCAAGTTGGTTAATATTAATCCATGTTCTCTACGAGTATGAACAAAAACTTCCTGCATTATAATTTATATAAACCTTTAGAAAAAACAACAACAAAACTTTGGATGAGAGTAAAAAACTGAGATCTAGTCTGTTCATGCACGCATTCCCTTGCATGGACTTTTGCAAGATCCTGTCACCCACGTCCTAGATGGGTGATTGCCAGTTACTTAAATACACACAGCAAGCACTGGGGCCCCTTTCCCCTATACCCGGTTGCTGGATCAGTTGGCTAGGCATCAGAGGATGCAGGTTTGGCAGTACATGGGCTCCTTGGGCGGCTTCAGTTAAATCTAGTATCGGCCATGCAGCGTCTTAAGCAACTCGTGAAGTTGAGCGGTAAAATAAAATTAATTAATTACAGTAATTAAATTATTAGTTACCTAATTTAATTAGCATGACAATTACTATTGTGTCACAGGTCATGGAGGTAAAAAAAGATCCCAATCAGGACCCCAATTCATGTTGTGATCACCGCTGTTTGCATCAATTCAAACTTTAAAAAAGAAAAAAAGAAAAAAAAAGAAAGAAACAACATGTTAGTGTTTTGCCCATACCTTGACACCCTCAGAGTACTCTGCAAAGATCTCTCTCCATGCCTCTACCATGCCTTTGGAGATGTCGCGCAAATAATAAATCACATCAGGTGCCTTCTTTGGTGCTGCAGCACCACCGCTGATCAAAATTTTGGCTGAGTTCAGCATGTTTCTCTGCACATTGATAGCACAATTCACCCTTAGCAATGTACTAATGTGTTCATATCCAAGATCACTAACCAAAACGGAGTTTTGTAAAATTACTCAGAGTCAAAGAGTCATGAGTCAATGCCTGACACTAGCTCCGACCAAAATGATTAGTGTGCCGTTAGCATGTTAACAAGAGAGCAAGAGGCTTGATGGCATATGATGCCAACTATAAGTGTTCTGATCTGTGTGCAGTTTGCCAAAATTATGGTACAACGAGCTCATATTTGAGGACGCATGTTGACTTGATCGAGGGTGTACAGCGCAGATTCACCAGGAAGATTTGTGGAATGTCAGGAATCTCCTACGAGAAGAGATTGATGTCACTGAGGTTGCCCAGTTTAGCGTATAGGAGAGAGCGGGATGATTTAATTGAAATTTTTAAAATTGTGCACAATTTATATGATCCTTTAACCACTTGTTCTCTTTTAAATTTTAATGATGTTGGTTTAACACGAGGTCACAAATTTAAACTTATTAAAACTTTTAACAATACTCGCAAATTTAAAAAGTATTTTACTAATAGAGTTGTAACCCCTTGGAATAACCTGACTGCCGAGGCTGTGGATGCTAAATCACTCAACGTTTTTAAGAATAGTCTAGACAAGTTATTCAAAGACAGCATCTACTTCACCAATTTGGAGTCCAAAAAAATTCTAAACTGGTAGGCACTGAGGCCAAGGGTTTGGGTCTTGGGACCCTCATCAAGATTGATTATGAGGGCCAAAGGCTTTTTAGCCTGCATGCCAAACTATGCTATGCTATGCTATGCTACAGCTTCTTAATTGTACAAAATATATCTCACATCATCATCATCATCATCATCCATTAGACGGCCTCAATCATCAGGTTGATTACTCTGCCGTATTGAACGGGGTTTGCGTAGGGTAAAAAAAAAAAAAGTTGATAGGAAGTGACAGACCTAAGACAGATGAGAATATTCTAAGTGGGTTTTACTTGCAGGGTACTACTTTTTCCTCTTCGCTCCAGGGAGCTAGCAAGTCCCAGTATGTCCTAACACAAAACTGGTAAAAAAAAAAGAAAAAGGTAAAGAGATGGGGATGGGGACAATCTGACCCTACCTACTCTATTTAACCTAGGAAAAACTATTTATAGTTGTGGCACTCGTGACTTAAAGGAGTCAAGAGTATCAGCTGTCACTGTTGTTTCGGGCAGCTTGTTCCAATCCTTGATGGTGTTGGGAAGGAAAGAGGACTGGCGATATTTGGTTCTACATTGAATTTGGGTGAGCTGTAGGGGGTGGCTTTTTCGCTGATGTGGAGGAGCTGGGACTAGTTTGCTGGTGTCGACGACTGCCTCGTTGTTGAGGATCTTACGTAGCATGGCAAGTCGAGCGACCTTTCTGCGGTGTTGGAGAGATGGCCATTGCAGTTTGTCGATCATCTCGGAGACACTAGAAGTGTTGTGGTACCGTTTGACGACAAAACGTGCTGCTCTTCTCTGGACTGCTGCTCTTTTCTGGACTGCCTCTAATTTATCGATGTTAGCCTCAGTGTGGGGATCTTATACCATACAGGCATACTCCAGTATGGGGCGGACGAAGGTCTTGTAAGCAGTCTCCCTGAGGTGGGTAGCGCTGACTTTGAGGTTGGGCCAGAGGAAACCAAGGGTCTTGTTGGCTTTAGCACAGATGTTAATGATGTGCTTATCCCAGCTGAGATCTTGACAGATGGTAACACCTAGATACTTGGCAGAGGTGACAGTTTCCAGTGTGTGATCATGTAGTTGGTAGTCCGTTGGTTTGATGGTCCGCTTTCTAGTGATGGGGAGGATGGTACATTTGTCGGGGTGGAAGGCCATGTCCGAGCTCTGTTCCCACTCTTCAAGTCGGCGTAGATCTTCTTGGAGCTAGTTTTGGTCATGGTCTGTGGAGTTCAGACGGTAGACAGCCGTGTCGTCAGCAAAAAGGCGGATCGGTGAAGAGAGTTGTTCTGGGAGGTCATTAATATACACCAAGAAAAGTGCTGGGCCCAAAACAGAGCCTTGAGGGACCCCAGATCTCACACTGACCTGGCCTGATGCTGCACCGTTGACTACTACCACCTGTTGTCTGTCATGTAAAAATGCTCCATACCATCTGTTGACTTCGCCCTGGATACCATAGTGGTGTAGCTTGTGCAGCAGGAGGCTATGGTTAACGCGGTCAAAGGCTTTGGCAAAGTCCATAATAATGACGTCAGCTTGGTTGCCTCCCTCCATAGGGGTAAACAGCTCTTCTGTGAAGTTCAGGAGGTGGGTTTTGCATGATCTTGCTTTGCGAAACCCATGTTGTTCTGGACGTAGGATGTTATTGTTATCAAGATGGCTCATCACGGCGCTAACCACTATATGCTCGAATATATTGCAGGGGATGCTTGTCAGGGAAACAGGTCTGTAATTGGCAGGATCATAATGTTCACCCTTCTTAAATATTGGAGCTATGTTGGCATGTCTCCAGTCTGATGGTACGTGGTTGGTGTCGAGTGATGACTGAAAAATGATGGTTAAGATTGGGGCGACCTCTTTGGCAAGTTCTTTCAGTATACGTGGGCTGATGTTGTCAGGGCCACACGACTTGTAGGGATTAAGATTGTGCAATATCTTACGGATACCATCTTCTGATATGGTGAGGCTGGTGAGCGTGGATCTGGGAGTTATATCAGGCATTGGGCACTTGGCATGGAACTCATCATCTGTGTACTCTCTCCCTTCACTGAAGATGGACTTAAACTGCTCATTCAGCACTTCCACTTGGGACTTTGAGTCGGTTATGAGCTGTCCGTTAACTTTCAGAGGGGAGACACCCGATTTGGAGAAGCGCTGGTGCTTGATGAAGGTCCAAAATCGCTTGAGTGAGTGGGACCCTTCTGCTGTCTCCGAGTCTCCTGTGATGGCCTTGTTGATGTACTCCCAGTACGATCTGCGAATCTCTATCTCTCTGACTTACTTCACCCATACATTCCCTCTCGCTCTCTTCGCTCTGCCTCCGACCCTCTCCGCCTCCGCATTCCTCGCTCCAAACTCAGCACGTTCGGGTCCCGCTCCTTCTCTGTCTACGGCCCATCCATCTGGAATACTCTTCCACTCTCTCTCCGTCAGAAACCCTCTCCCACCTCCTTCCAGTCTGCCCTCAAAACTTACCTTTTCAAGCAGTTCTAACACTATGACCTCACTACGCACCCCATCGCCAGCTGTCTCTTACATATAGTGTCTGGTCTGTTTGTGGTATGAGTATATTTGAGTGAATGTATTTTTTGCGTAATTGTTACATGTGTCATTGTCCAAAGCGTGCACATGCGTGCGTGAGTTGTGAGTGCGCGCTTAGAGTTATAATTATTATAAGATAAGCGCATTATAAATACAGTAATTATTATTAATTATTATTATTATCTTGCGCTGGATCTGGCACCTAAGTTGGGAGGATGCTTTTCTTAGTTCTACAGTTCCCTGCTTCTTCATCATCTTGTAGACACGCTGTCGTCGCTTGATAAGCTTGCGGATGTCAGGCGTGATCCATGGTTTGCTGGTGCTGGTGTGTGCTACCTTGTGGGGGATGTTGGTCTTAACAGCTTCTAAAAGAGTGTCCTTGAACTTGGTCCACATCTCGTCAGTGGTGAGGGTGTCTTTTTCCCTGCAGTTAGCTTTGTCATAGAGGGGATCAGTCGGGGAATCTGTTTAGAGCGCGGTGGGCACACAGAAAAAATTCACAAAATGGAATGTCATGGTCAGATAGACCAGGGATTACCTCAACACTGGGGATGAGGTGGGGGGCATTGGTGATGAGCAGGTCAAGAATGTTGGGTGTTGGGTCCAAGTGGGTAGGTTCCATGACCATTTGTTCCAGACCATGGTCGTGCAGCATGTCGAGAAAGTCTCTGTGTAGAGTGGGGTAGGAGGGGTTAGGTTTCAGGGTCATACTGGGCCAATCCCAGGCTGGAAAGTTACAGTCCCCTCCAATGAGTAGGATAGCATTGCCATTAGCTAGGCCTGCAGCTATATCAAGGGATTCTCCAAACTTGATTATGCTGGATTCATCTGCTGTCTTGTTGCGGTAGAATGCAAATAAGTATAGGGTTTTTCTGCCAGGCAATTTGACCCCTACCCATACAATCTCGCAGTCTGTAGCAAGCTCTGGAACAATGAAGCTCTTCAGGTTGGAGCGAACAGCAATCAAGACGCCACCTCCATGCCTGTCTCTATCCTTTCTATAGAGGGTGTAGATGTCAGGAAAAACTTTGGTGTCTTGCATGTCACTATCAAGCCAGGTCTCAGTGGCAAATATAATGTCGGGTTTAGTGCTGTCAATGAGGGTTAGGGTATCGGCTTTCTTCCCTCTGCTGGAATGAAAGTTTATATTCAGCACTTGTAGCGGGCGGTTCTTCCATTTATTTTGCTGTTTAGCTCTGGTAGGGGTGGAGGCATGGGGAGGGCGAAAATTGGTTTCTATTGGGGTGGTGCAGGAGCCTTCTGAGAGGTTGGCTGCTCTCAGTCTATGGTTCCAGGTTGACACGGTAAAGTAAACCATAAATATATAATAATACGTATTACTTTTAAAGACAAGTTCATCACTACTTACATTCAGTCCAGAAACTTGTGTGATGTATCGCACACTACTCAACTTCTTTAGAACCTGGGGAAAAAGTAGTTATCTGTAAGTATTCAACCAGGCTTCCTGATTTAAGCAAATGTTTGAAATAACAACATTTCAAAATCACAACTAATGTTAGGTAGGTTGGGTTTGGGCACTCCACAGGCTGCGACTACGCCTTTCCCAGGGGAGGCGACCCAGAATTTCCTGATGAAAGGGGCAATAAAGCGTTACCAAAAGAACACTTTTTATTGTACTTGACACATTAGGCCTAAATATCATATGATAAACGGTTGTTTGCAAACTTGTGCGACACCAGACACTGCAATAACAATAACATTATCAATAACAGAGTCCAACTATACTAAGTTACTTAGACATCACTAAATAGTAAATATATTGCTGATATTCAAAGTTACCTGTCTGACAGTGCAACACTTGAACTTGAACTTGAAATTTTCTATGATGTAGGCCATTATGGCCTTTACATAGTTCCTGGTAGTTATTTTAGCAACTGTCATTATTTTACTATTATGCGCTGCGCGTGGTGGCCCCAATACTAATGGTAGCAAGTTGGGTCACAGAGGGTGGGGAGGGAAAGCCAGTGTGCATCCAGCCTGCCCTTAGAAGCGTTAACCGAGGGGGCTTCAACAACACTCTGTGGTAGAGAGTTCCAGGTTGAGATAACTCGGTTTGAAAAGAAGTGGCCACGAATGTTCAGTCGGAACCTGTTCTTTTGGAGCTTTAGAGTGGTCCCTCTCAGTCTTAAGTCGGCAGGGGGGTGTTCGAAGCCAGGCCGCTGGGTACAGTACATACCATAAAGGTATAATTTGTAGACCTCAATCATGTTGCCTCGACAGCGACGGTGCTCAAGGCTTGGCAGGCCTAGGCTTTTGAGTCTTTCTGGATAAGGTTTATCTTTCAATGAGGGCAATAGTTTGGTGGCACGCCTCTGAACATCCTCCAATTCACAGCAAAGTTGTTTTAGTTGTGGATTCCAGACTGATTGACCATATTCCAGGCTAGGACGCACTAGGCTCGTGTATAGAGATACAAGTACTTTGTCAGTCAAATTGGTGAAGGAGCGTCGGATTATACCTACAGTTCTGTTTGCCTTGGCCGTGCACTGATAAACGTGTTGTTTAAATGACAGCTTGTTGTCTATGGTGTCTTTCTCCGACTCATTTTCCGCCAGTTGAAAAGTGCAATCCAAGCCTTTAGCATCTTTTGATTTCATGAAATATCGTGCCTCCGTCTTTTTTGCACAGAGTTTCAGGACGCTGTATTTTTGTGGGTGAAACCTCAATAACCAGTCGTCTGACCACTTCTGAAGGGTATTGATATCATTCTGCAATTCACTGGGGGCACCCAGTATGTCGCTTCTCCTGTAGATCTTTGTATCATCAGCGAACATTTTTACAGATGAACTGATGTTGGCAGGTAAATCGTTGATGAAAACAACGAAGAGCAGTGGCCCAAGACAGCTTCCTTGTGGAATCCCACTGTAAACAGCAGCTTCGCTTGATTGCGTACCATTTATGTTAACTCGCTGAAAACGATCCCGCAAAAACGCTCTGATCCAGGAAAGGACATAACCGCTCACGCCATATGCTTGGAGCTTAAGTATGAGTCTTTGATGTGGCACAGTATCAAACGCTTTCTGAAAGTCTGTGTAAATGGCATCTAGACTGCCGCCCTCATCAAGAATTTCAGTCCATTCATCGAGAGTCTCAAGCAATTGTGTCATGCAAAAACGCCCGGAGACGAATCCATGTTGCTCTTTACAAATAAGGTTATTCACTTGTAGATGGGTCGTGACTTTGTTACTTACAATTTTTTCCATGCACTTGCATACTATCGGCGTCAAACTTACTGGCCTATAGTTACTGGCATCACATCTACTTCCCTTCTTAAAGATGGGTGTAATAATTGCTTGATGTCAATCTTCTGGAATATCACCAACTTTATATATATATATATATAAATTTTTCCAATGAGATATTTACAAATGGAGCCATCCTTCCATTGCTGATTTGAAGGCAGGGACTGACTTAATAGTGGTTGTGATTGCATCAGAGAGGGAGTTCCAGAGACGGATAGAGGAGGGGAAGAAGGAATGTAGGTGAGCATTGGTTCTAGATTGGGGCACCTGGAGCTTTGCCTGCTGTCCTCTGGTGGCACGTGCTGCTGGTTTAAGATGTGAACCAGCAGGGATATCGACTTGGTCACTGATGATCTTATACAACATTGCAGCTTTGTCGATCTTGCGACGCTCAGACAGGGTCTGCAGGTTTAGCTGATGGACAAGCGCAGAGGCGCTAGACCGGGGACTAAAGTCATGCAGGATCCTTCGGACCGTTCTTCGTTGGACCAGTTCCAGGGTGTCGCTCAAGTTCTGTTGAAAGGGATCCCACACTGGCGAAGCGTATTCCAGGACTGGTCGTACTAGGCCTTTGTAACAGTGCGTCTGGACGGCAGTGGGGCACCCCTTCAGGTTTTTGTAGACAAAGGCGCTGGTTTGGTTCGCTTTGGCAGCCAAAGCGTGAACATGCTTCCCCCAGTGGAGTTTCTCTGTAAGCTCGACACCGAGGTACTTAACACTGTCCACCTGCTCGAGCGTGTGACTGTGGAGGGTGTAGTTTGAGCGGGTAGGTTTCTTTTTGTTGGCAACAGATAGGACATGGCACTTGGCAACATTGAACTCCATCTGCCACATCTCCTCCCACTTTTCCAGAGTCGCTAGGTCTTCTTGTAGGGAGACAGCATCTTGTTGGGTCTTGATGCACTGGTAAAGGATGGTGTCATCAGCGAATAATCTGACGTTGGCCTTGATGTTGTTGCCCAGGTCATTGATGTAGACTAGGAAGAGCGTCGGGTCGATGACGGATCCTTGACGGACACCCGAGGTCACCTGGCCTATACTAGACGACTCCCCCTCCACAACAACTTGCTGGGTTCTTTGAGCCAGGAAGTTCTGTATCCAGTTCAGGGTCTTCCCTCTGATGCCGTAATGGTGGAGCTTGATGATGAGGCGTTGGTGGGGCACTTTGTCAAATGCTTTGGCGAAATCTAGGAGAATGGTGTCCGTCTGTCCTCCCTTGTCCAGCTCATGTACTAGGTCGTCAGTTGTGAGAATGAGCTGGGTTAAACAAGAACGCCTCTTACAGAACCCATGTTGGGAGTTACTGAGGATGCCGTTCCTGGTGAGGTGGTCGGTAATACCTGTGCAGACGATGTGCTCCATAAGTTTAGAGCAGACAGAGGTGAGGGAGATGGGGCGGTAGTTGGCCGGTACACTGCGGTCACCCTTTTTAAATATGGGCTGAACGGTGGCGTGAGGCCAAATAGTGGGGATCCGGCAAGTCCTAAGAGAGGTGGTAAAGAGGGTGGTGAGGGAAGGGGCAAGCTGTTTTGACAGGGACCGGCAGCCATTCTTGCCGGGTTTAGGTTCTGCAGCAGCTTCTCTACTTCGATGAGAGAGATGTTAATGTCGGGCATATCGGGGTAGGGGCTGTCGCCAAGATCTGGTAGGTTGTCAAGATCTTCCTGCGTAAATACTGAGCAGAACTGTTCGTTAAGGATGTCTGCTTTCTCTTTGCTTTCACTGTATGTGAGGCCATTTTTTCTTAAAGGTACTATACCATTTGAGTCTGCTTTTTTCGTCTTGATGAGTTTCCACAGGTGTTTCGAGGAATCTTCTTCTATGAAGCTCTTAACATAGTTTTGGTAGGCAGCTCTGTTTTCTTTCCTGGTTGTTTTCTTGAGTTGTTGGAACTTGTCCCAGTGTTCTTGTTTGTTGGTATTCTTGGCCCTCTTCCATGCTCTCAGCTTACGTCTAGATATATTTATTGTAAATAAATATAAAAGATGGGACGTTCAGAAAGGCTCCACGGCCTACATCTGTCCCTACCACTACTACTACTACTACTACTAATAACCTGGGTTTTTTTAGTGGAAGGGTTCGGGAGCGACTTGGGCCACCACGCATGCGCACCACATCCCAAAAAGTTAACTAAAAAAAAAACAACTAACACCTGAGACTCATCTTACGTTCAATACTAATATCTGCTCAAGGTCCAATAATAACCTGCTGTATAATTCACAACTTTCCGGCACCTCTCATAAAAACTCGTGGGTATCGCCATTATAAATTAAAACGAGGTTAGCATGAAACCAAGTTCCGGTCTAGCTTGTTTTGCTTTTATCAAAGCTTGATGCGTGACTTTTAAATATGGCAATTTGCCGAAAACGACGATTGTTAGAGCCAGAAAACGAGTGGGATAAGTATAAAAACGGTGGAGGAAGTACATGCTCAGTGAAAGGATGCAAAAAACAATCGTAGAGGCCTGTATTTGTGGCGACTTCGGAGGTGCGTCGATCATCGACAGAAAGTAAAACAGGACCTGAAGACTCTTGTACTAGTTTTCCATAGCTTCGCCGTCGCAACCTTCACAAAACACGAAGTAACTGACTATGTTAGGCGAGCGTTGTGGCCAAGTGGGCTAAGGCGGGACTAACTAATTGCCTTGTCCACTAGCCAGAAACCAATGGCGCCTGACAGGTGTGGGTTCGAGCCAGCATCTGGGCGTTATGTTTTTCCGAATATTTTTCAAAAATTCACAAATAATGTTAGGTAGGTAGGGTTTAGGCGCGCCACTGGCGATAGAAAGGGATAATAAACTGCAGCAAAAAAAATAAAAATATGTGAGGGTACGATACAGGTGACCAGTGACACATGTTATTAATTTTGAATATTTGGAAATAACTCACTAAACCACACGGAGAAAAAAACCGGAAGTATGTTTCATTGAGGGGATTCCCGTTGGTGCATAGGATAGCAGAAAAGTGTGAATTGACAAACTATTCTTTACGTAGGCGTAAGTTAAAGCAGATTGTCAGAAAATTGAGGAACACGTTTCTGATCCAAAACCAAGGGCATAGCCGCATATGCACGTTTGTTTGCAAGTGCAACTCAAAGAAACTAAACTGTCAAACACCTAGAAATCACTTAAAACATAATTGAAATTCTACATTACCTGTCTGACGCTGCAAGACCTGAGACTCATTTTTTAGTAGTAGTATATATTTTTGCGTCAGCAGCTATACATACAGAATTGACTCACACTGATAGTCTAGTAATAGTATACGTCAATCCGGAAGTTATAAGAAACCGAAACGTACGTGTAGTTTAAAGATGAAACACCGGACCCCAATTACAAAGTTATGACGATAAATTTCAAAAGAGACGAGATGCCCGCTGAGTTAAGGAGAAACGTTGGTGGAAGATCTGAACGATGTTATTTTGTTTTACAAAACGTTTTGTTTTTCTAAGTCCCTCAAGAATGTTTACATTAGATACCAAGAAGTGGCGTGCAAGGGACATAATTCATGCAGGAGGTGTGACGAGTGCGTGATGTTTGATTGGCTAGACATCTTTCACCTTGACCTCTCACTTCCTCTGGTGGAGAGTTGGTTTTTACGAAAGTAAATTTTGTATTGGACTTTGAACAGAAATTAAAACAGTGTGAAAGATGAGTCTCAGGTCTAGCAGCGTCAGACAGGTAATGTAGAATTTTAAAATGATTTCTAGGTGTTTGACAGTTTAGTTTCTTTGAGTTGCACTTGCAAACAAACGTACATATGCGGCTATGCCCTTGGAACAAGAAACGTGTTCATCAATTTTCTGACAATTCTGCTTTAATTTACGCCTACGTAAAGAATAGTTTGTCAATTATACAGCAGGTTATTATTGGACTTTGAACAGATATTAGTATTGCACGTAAGATGAGTCTCAGGTGTTGCACTGTCAGACAGGTAACTTTGAATATCAGCAATATATTTAGTGATGCTTGTCTAAATTAGTAAATAATTTAGTAAGTATTACTATTAGTATAGTACTAGTGTTTGACTCTTTTATTAATAATGTTATTGTTATTGCAGTGTCTGGTGTCGCACAAGTTTGCAAACAAACGTTTATCACATTTAGGCCTAATGTGTCAAGTACAATGAAATGTGTTATTTTGGTAATTGCCCCTGGGGAAGGTGTACGTAGTCGCAGCCTGTGGAGAGCCCAAACCCAACCTACCTTACATTAGTTTGTGATTTTGAAATGTTGGTATTTCAAACATTTGCTTAAATCAGGAAGCCTGATTGAGCCTGATTGATTACTTACAAATAATTACTTGTTTTCCCAGGTTCTAAAGAAGTTGAGTGGTGTGCGATACATCACACAAGTTTCTGGACTGAATGTAAGTAGTGATGCACTTGTGTTTAAAAGTAATACATCAAGATAAAGAGAGAAAAAAAAGACCGGAATCAGTCATTGTCAGTTATCAGTTAGATTATCATTGTGGTTGCTGATTGGAGAGGAAACGCATGTGCATACAGCTCCACCCCGTACCCCCCCCCCCACCCCATACCCACTTCATCCTACCCCATACATTGGACTTTGGACTCCAGTGTCTTTGTGCACTGTGGACTCAGCTTGAACTTTGGAGTGTGAAGTTTTGCATAGCAGCCTCACCAGCTACCTTGTGACCTACCTACCCAACTTACCTACTCACAAAACAAATCACTGCCAAATTTTAAAAAAAGTTACGTTATCTTGGTGCTGGACGCGATCACAGGCTATATATTGGCTTAGGACAACGGCCTGTAATCTGATATTGTCTGAAATCAGATCAAAGGGCATTGATCTAAGCCAATCTGGATCTCTCTCTCTCTCTCTCTCTCTCTCTCTCTCTCTCCCCCTCCCCCTCCCTCTCTCTCTGGGTATTATATCCCCAGAAAATATTATCTCTCTCTGAGAATTATATTCCCACAAAATATTATGCCCAACCATGTTCATTTAATTTTTAAAGTTACACTTTTGTTAACCACTGAATGTAAATCTCTGTTGCTATGTGTGGCTATGTACATTATGATAGCATTCAAACTTAGAAGTTCAACTTTCCCCTAACCATAGGCGCAAACCTTAACAAAACAAAAATCAATATGTGTGTGTGAGTGTATATCACTATATGTGTGGGTTGGATGGTGTTTGTGGTTGCCTGTTCTAAGTTGTAATTTCATGTGGTAGTTATGTTATTGTTGGTGTAGGCCTGTGTGTGGGTAAGGGAGTGAGGTGGTTTATCCAAGATAATTAACAATGCATGAGTGGGTGCTGACTTATTTATCATGTATCTGGTGTATTCAAGACTTAAGAAATGTTCACCAAGAATGTGAGAGAGGTTATTGGTGGTTTTGTGTGTGTGTATGTGTGTGTGAGTAAAGGAGTTTGTGTAGTGTCTTTTTAAGACAACATTGGAGTGAATGGCTGTAGATGGCAGTATGGGGTTCATGTGTTTTTGTTCCCTTTATTTACCGTAACCTTCTATTTTGTACCGTCTTGTTTCACCATGTGTTTGTACATTTCCCACCCACCCACCCCACTCCCCTCACTTTCTTGCTTTCTTGATGTATTTGTCTGCTTATAATTGTGTTGTATGAAATGGGGCCAGAACCAATTCATTAAAATGTATTCTCTCTCTCTCTCTCTCTCTCTCTCTCTCTCTCTCTCTCTCTCTTTCTCTCTCGCTCTTATGTAAGTGCCCCCAGGTGAAAAGCCTACAATGTCCCTGACAGCATAATAAACACACACACTACAGATAGGCCCAACTGACAGACCCCTAAATGTATACATACATGATACTATGATACATTAACTTTAAATATAAAATATATAATGTTATGAATAAATCCTATAAATATAATGATGTGACCTGATTAAAATTTATATAAGCGATAACAGTGCAGGATGGGGAGTATGCGAATGGGGTTACGGGAAATGGTAGTTGGGAGAGGGGAATTGCACAGTGATTGTGATTTTCGTTCTAAAATCCTGTGAATTACAATTAACACACTAAATAAATGGCATTGCTATGATATTTATTTAGCTATTATTTTTATTATTTGTCTTATATACTGCTAACATCATAAAATCCCAATGTTGATGTTACAGGATGTGGTCATCGTTAGCTATACCCGCACCCCAATTGGATCATTCCTTAGCAGTCTGGCTGAAGTGCCGGCCACCAGGCTTGGCTCCATCGCTATCCAAGAGGCTGTGAAGCGCGCAGGTAATCTTAAATAAACAAGTATTGGTTGTTGTTGTTGTTTCCAGCCCAGTATTTTTTTTTTTTAATTTGTAATTTTTGCTTTTTTTACGATGACCTGCTCACAGTTGTGAAAAAATGTAAACTCCGATGGTATGGCCACGTCACCATATCATCAGGTCTTGCAAAGACCATCCTGCAGGGCACGGTGCAAAGAGGATGGACTAGTTTGACACTGAGCGAAACCATCAGGGTTGCTGAGGACAGGGAAAGATGAAGTACGCTGGTTAAAAGATCATCTCTGGTGCCCCTACGACCTCCGAGTTATAGGATAGGATAGGAATTTTTGTTTTGGCGCTGTGCTCAGTTTTGAGAGTTTTCAAAAGCAATGTTATTTCCACAATGTCAGAAGTTGCACAATAATGACTTCTTAATCATATTTGCATTGAATTTCGTACCTCTGCTGAGTTATAATTCTTTACAAAACATTCACTTCTGCAAAGTATATTATTATGTTCAGAAAACCATTTGTTTCTTTTGTTATTTTTTTGTGTTCTCTTTTAAACCTGTTTTAATGTTTAATTTTTTTCTTGCAACTATAACGAAGTTATGTGCTATTTATTTACTTGTCCCCTACTATTTCATTTGTTATATTGCATAGGCATTGCACCAGAGGAAGTGAATGAAGTGTACATGGGCAATGTCCTTCAGGGTTTCCAGGGTCAGGCCCCAAGTCGTCAGGCCACATTAGGAGCAGGTGAGTCAGTGCACTTAGTTATCAAGGGGCGGGCCACTATTAGCCAGCAGGCACACCTAAAGAATCTCCACTCCCCAACACACACAAAAAAGAAGAACTCCCATCCGCCTTTTCCACCTATTTCTCTGACAAAATTCAATCTCTGCGCAACACACTTGACATTCTACCATCTCCGCCTTGCCCTCCTGACTCCCCCTTCACAGGCACCCCCCTCTCATTTTTCCGCTCTCTCTCTCAGGCAGAAGTTCTCAAAATCATAAAGACTATGTCTCTCAAAACCTGTGAACTAGACCCCCTCCCAGCTTCCCTGTATTTGGACGGTCTCCCAAAACTTCTGCCTTTCATCACCGATATCATCAACACCTCTCTAGAAACTGGCTCCGTTCCTGATATCTTCAAGTCTGCCATCGTTCGCCCTCTCCTCAAAAAACACAACCTTGACCCAAATGACCTCAAAAACTATCGCCCAGTCTCCAATCTCTCTTTTCTGTCTAAGCTACTTGAAAAGGTTGTCCTCAACCAGCTCAACGCTCACCTCACCATCAACAATCTCCTCAGTCCCTTCCAGTCTGCCTATCGCAAGCACCACAGCACTGAAACAGCCCTTTTACATATTCTGAACGATCTTCTTCTCTCAACTGACTCAGGCAACATCTCCCTTCTTACCCTACTCGATCTCTCTGCCGCCTTCGACACTATTGACCATTCTATCCTCCTCCACCGCCTTCAACACTCCTTTGGCATCACTGACTCCGCTCACTCCTGGTTTCTTTCCTACCTCTCCGACAGACGGCAGTCCGTTATCATCGATGGCATATCCTCTGACCCAGTTAGGCTCTCCTGCGGAGTTCCTCAGGGATCTGTCTTGGGTCCGGTCCTTTTTACACTCTACACCTCCCCTCTGACCAACATCATCCAGTCTCATCACATAAACCACCACTTCTATGCTGACGACTCACAACTACAAGACAAAGACAAACCTGACAACATTCAGGCACTCCTGACTCGCACGGCCGACTGCTGTGAAGACGTGAAGGACTGGATGACAGCAAACAAACTTAAACTGAACGACGACAAAACGGAAGCCATGCTGGTAGGCACATGCCAGAAACTCCCTCAGCTCCCCTCCTCTCTCCATCTTCAGCTTGACGGTACCTCTATCCCTCTCTCCGACTCTGCCAAGAACCTTGGCGTTATCCTTGACTCTTCTCTCTCAATGACTAGCTTTGTCTCTGCAACCGCCCGGGCCTGCTACTTCCACCTCCGTCGAATCAGTCAGATCAGAAAATACCTCACCACTGAAGCTGCCACCAAACTTGCTGTCTCCCTCATCCTGTCTCGCATCGACTATTGCAACTACCTTCTTTCCGGCCTTCCCCGCTCCACCACTCTCCCTCTCCAACGCGTTCAAAACAATACTGCCCGCCTCGTCCTCAGAAAGAAGAAATCTGACCACGTCACTCCCTTGCTCAAAGCCCTACACTGGCTTCCCATCTCCCAACGCATTCAATACAAGACCTTGTCTCTCTGCTACAAGTCCCTCAACAACTCCGCTCCTCTCTATCTCTCTGACTTACTTCACCCATACATTCCCTCTCGCTCTCTTCGCTCTGCCTCCGACCCTCTCCGCTTCCGCATTCCTCGCTCCAAACTCAGCACGTTCGGGTCCCGCTCCTTCTCTGTCTACGGCCCATCCATCTGGAATACTCTTCCACTCTCTCTCCGTCAGAAACCCTCTCCCACCTCCTTCCAGTCTGCCCTCAAAACTTACCTTTTCAAGCAGTTCTAACACTATGACCTCACTACGCACCCCATCGCCAGCTGTCTCTTGCATATAGTGTCTGGTCTGTTTGTGGTATGAGTATATTTGAGTGAATGTATTTTTTGCGTAATTGTTACATGTGTCATTGTCCAAAGCGTGCACATGCGTGCGTGAGTTGTGAGTGCGCGCTTAGAGTTATAATTATTATAAGATAAGCGCATTATAAATACAGTAATTATTATTATTATTATTATTATTATTATTATTATTATTATTATTATGCACAAAATAGTGTTGCTGAAGTCAGGATTGGAATCCATGTCACTCAAGACCCACAGTACACAAGCTTGCGTCCTGAAGCACTAGTCTGTCCCTGCTGCCTAAAAAAAAAAACATTGTGCACAGTTGTTTTTTTTTTTTTTTTTTTAAACTAATCTTATAAATATTACATTGTATGTTAAATATATGATTTGTTGGGGTTGGGAGTGGGCAGAGGGTTGTTTTGTGATTGACTGAGATATTGTGCTTGGATTAAAGGATTGAAAGTGAGCTTACAAAGCTTTTATGTATACTGCTACTTTATGTCATCTATTTTGGGGATCTGCAGATGTTATCTTTTTTATATATAAATAAAATATAATAATATCCATTAAAAAAATCTAATAAACGTTTGCATCTACTTTCGGTTTACCTTTAATTCTTTTAATTTTTAATGTATATATATCTGTTTGTGGGGCACACTTTATCAGGATCTGAGGAAGCTTCACTAAATTATTGCACAGGCTGTCCAAAAATTATTCAATGCGGATGCCACTGTTGTTTTGGCAAAGGTGTATTCTATGATGTGGCCAGTTTTCAGATTGACTTAGATGTAGCGTACAAAGTTACTCATTCCCAAATGAACCATTTTGCAGGCTTGCCAATTACAACTCCTACCTCTACGATCAACAAGGTCTGTGCGTCAGGCATGAAGGCCATCATGCTGGCAGCCCAGAATCTTATGTGTGGACACCAGGTAGTTTTCATTTGAGCAAACTTGATATAGTTTTATTACAATAGGTTCTTCCTCTCAGGTCCATAGTAACCTCTATTAGTGGTAAGGTTTCATGTTGCTTGTCAGCCTCGACTTTGAATAGTCTTTTTTTTTTTTTTTTTTTTGGGGGGGGGGGGGGGGGAGGGGTATAGAAATGTGACAGAACATAGGACAGAAGCTGGAGGAACTGTTGACAGGTTTCTGAGACTATTTTTGTATAGTTTAGAGAGGGCATCATCGCTGCTGCTACTACTATTTATTCATATAGGTTTATTGAAGGATTCTTATATAGCGCCTTCTTAGTTTAAGAGCTGCTGGAGGCACTGGCCGGTACAGGATCAAACATCCAATACCATTATTGAAGAGAGGGAGGATACCGGAGTACCCTATCCACTGTGCTACCAAGCACCCCCATTAAGATTTGCATTATCATTCGTAGTGTGCCCACTTGCTGCCTAAGGTGCTCATCTGGCACCCCAGACAACTGAGCACAAACCTGTGTGACTGGGGATGCAGCAGAAGGGACCTAGTGCTTGCTGGCAGTATTTATGTAGCCGATACTCCTCCATCTAGGATCTTTAAAGTCCGTGTGGTGGCCTCGTGGCGCAGTGGATAAGTCGCCGGTTTCCTATGCCGAAGGTCGCGGATTCGATTCCCGCATGGGGCGAACGTATGTGACTTAGGTACGAGACTATTGAGGTCACCGAGGGTTTTCTCCGGGCACTCCGGTTTCCTCCCTCCCTTCAATAATGGTACAGGACGCAGTCAATATAAACATTTCAAAAATAAAAATTAGATTTTCTTTCCGTCTTCTAATAGCGATCTCCCTGCCTTTACACCACCTGTTTGAGTGATGGATGTGTATTTGGTGTGTGTGAGGGTGGATGAGACAGGTGAGCGTGTATGTTGGTAAAGATTGCCGCGCCTTGAGCCTGAATGATTTGGGGAAAGGCGCGTATAGCATCCTGTATTATTATTATTATTCATGTTATAGAAACATGACAGAATGTAGGACAGAAGCTTGGGGACATTCTTGATGGGTCCCGAGTCAATTTTTAGAGACGGCATTACTGCTGTTATTACTACTACTGCTGCTACTACTACTACTACTACTACAACTATTACTACTACTAACACTGTTATTACTACTATCACTGCTACTACTATTACTAAGTAGCTTCATATTGATATTGCTGTTTCCAGGACGTGATGGTAGCAGGAGGCATGGAGAGCATGTCCAACGTACCGTACTACCTCAAGCGAGGAACCACACCATATGGAGGTGTGCAGCTCTATGTAAGTAATAACGATAACAATATAGAACACTATCAGCAAGAGCAGAGCAGTATTTTTTTTTTTGCAAGATGAAATGTATAATAATATTATAATGATACTAGCCATACCAGTATTTAACACTATCTACAAGAGCAGAACAGTGGGTTTTTTTTTAGCAAGATGAAATGTATATTAATATTATAACGATGCTAACCATACCAATCTTTAACACTATCCACAAGAGCAGAACAGTATTTTTTTGCAAGGTGAAATGTATGATAATATTAAAACGATTTATTAACAGACCTGCCTACTGTTACGATTTTTCGTATTTTGTCCCGGAAATTAGAGGAAAATGTCAGTCGTTCCGGAAAATACGCAAAATGCGCGAGCGCTACGGAAAAATGGGTGAAGTAAAAAAATTAAATTAAAAGATTAATAAATACAGTCAGGCGCCTGTATGTAACTTCCCGTGGCATGCAATCCTTTGCAAAGCTCAAGCTGATTGGACAGAAATCGCCCATAATTTGCAAAGCTAAAGCTGATTGGACAGAAATCACCGCGTATGCGCAATCGAACATTACTACTGTGCTCATTCAGCCATTTTCTCTCCAATGGCGAAGCGGAAAGCAGACACAGTTGTGGCTGATGAAGAAGTAGACAGGGAAAAGACTCCACCAAAAAGCCGAATAAAGAAGCAGAAAAGATACATATTTCCTCAGGCGATTCCCTTGTGTGCTGCCAGAAGGATTTTCTGTTGTTGATGTTCAGCAGGAGTTTTTAGAGTATCAGAGCACTGATATCCGCCACTGTATCCAAGACAGAGTGGACAAAACATGGGGATCAATTTCGAAGATTGTAGCAGATGGGAAGAAATGCTTCAAAGTTCTACCAAAGATCATGGCAGCAATACTGACCATCCCACACAGCTCTGCTCATTGTGAGAGAGTTTTTTCTCAGGTGAGAAAAAATTCCACAGATTCTCGTGCAGGCATGGGACATCATGACATGACACTCTGGAGGCCTTGATGGTCAACAAAGGAAGGCCTGGATGCGCCCTGAACAGAGGCTACAATGTACAGGACTTCATTGACTTTAAAAGTGCCTATTACAAGTCACTGAAAGAGAAGGGTGGAAAACAGTAATGTTTGGCATTTGTAAAGAAAGAAAATGACTTGTAAGAACAATTGTGACTGCTGGTGAGATGACATTTATTAAAGAAAACAACAGGGAAGTAAAAGAAAATATAAAGTACAGAAAGAAAATATGTGAAAATACACAAACACATGGCTTTTATTTCTTCGTTGGTAAATATTTTGGCTATTTTGTTGCTCAGTACATGGAATAACGTTGACATTTGAACTGTGCTGCAGACGGAACCTACATCCTTTGACAATAGCACAGTAAGGAATACCGCTGGTATTGGTTACTGAAAATGTCTGCGTGTTACTGATTTTGGGGGTTTGTGTTACTGATTCTCACATCTGAGGGTAGGCAGGTCTGTATTAACAAAAGCAAAACACTTAAGATGCAATGGTAAATGATGATGATAATGATAATGATAATAATAATAATAATAATAATAATAATAATAATAATAATAATAATAATAATAATAAAATTAATAATATTTATAGAGCACAATTCACTGTAAACAGGTGCAACGAGCTAAATGCAACAGACTGCTGGCTAGGGTCTGGTATTATGCAGTGCTTGTTTCAAGACATTTAGTTGTTGATATAACAATACTTGATTACAAATATTTGACACTGAAATTGGAGACAAGCCCTTGAACTTCGCAACCCTGCAGGCAATTAGGCCAAGGGAGGCAATCACACCAACTCTAAAGGCCAGTGTCTCTTGCTGTGCAGATCCAAACTTGAAAGTAGCAGAGCTTTAAGTAATTATTTTTTGGTAGCGCTGTTACCAGCTCAGAGAGCTGATCAAGTAGCAGAGCTGGACTGTACTGGGCAATCTGATACCATATGAAACAAGGGAGCAGACCATAGTTAACTTACCTACCAAGTGGCTTTGTTTTAATGCAGACTCCTGACTTCAGTGTAGAAATTGAAGTGGCAGTGTGTTGTAATTTAATTGACCTTTGTTGTTTGTGTGTGTGAATTCCAGGATGGCATTGTTTTCGATGGGCTGACTGATGTGTACAACAAATTTCACATGGTGAGTGATGGTATTGTATTTTCTGTTAGTGTTACCTCAGCCTTTTGTCTAATAATTGAAAATTGTATTAATAAAATAGACATTTCCAAATAAACAGAAAAAACAACAACAACAACATGTGTGATTGTATTTTAGCCAATAAAATACTTTGATAGTCTGAACATGAGATAAATAAATCTTATTAAATGAGAAAATAAAGGAAATACAATGCAGTAGACTAGTCTGTGAGCCCATTCACAGCTTAAATGGGTTGGGCAATGTAAATTATAATTCACCTCCAAATATATAAAGGGTTGCTGAATCTAATAATAATACAATACTAATACTGGATGCTATACAGACTCCTTCTTCCTAAATCAAACTCAGAGTGCGGCAATCTGTAACCAGCAAACTTGCTCACATATTACACACCCTTCTTCATACATTGCAAACATGCATTCATTACTCAAACATGTGGTTTATAGGCAGGTCTCGCTGTTTAGAAATCAAAATCAAAAATTGTTTTGGAAATGTTAGACTGCATCCAATACCATTAGTGAAGAGAGGGAGGATACCGGAGAAAACCCTCGATGTCCTTAAAAGTCTCGTACCTAAGTCACGTAAGTTTGTCCCATGTGGGGGTTCGAGCCTGAGACCTTTACGGCATAGAAAACCCTATCCACTGTGCTACCAGGCACCCCCATTAACATTTGCATGATCATTTGTAGTGTAATGGTTCTGCAATACACTATGCCTACCTCACTGTTGATGTTATTTCCTGGCTCTGGTCATAGAGCCACAGTCAGAAGGTGAATAAGGCATTGAGTGTTTGATGAGAGAAGGTCATGTCTGGGTTACAAATCATACCCGTTAAAGATTTGCCAGTATATATTACGCTCTCTGTTGGCTCTGGGCGGCAGTTTCATGTACTATTTCAGTGGGTTATGTTCGTGTTTCTTTGTTAGCATTCTCTCCCTCCCTCTACCCCTACCCTCCCCCTCTTACTACTCCATATTAATCTGCAGTGATATAAAAATAATATTAATATAAATAATAATAATAATAACACTGGATGTTATATACATGCTTTTCCCCAAAATTCCAATCGGGCTGAAAGCGCATTGATCTTTCATCCACTCTCACACACACAACAAACACACATCTATAGATTAGTCATGTGGTGTAAAGGCAGAATGACCGCCATTAGCAGATGGAAGATGTCATCTCTATCTTCCTATACGCTTGCGAAACATGGACCCTCACAGCAGATCTACAACGAAGAATACAAAGCATGGAGATTAGGTGCTACAGAAGACTTCTGGGCATTTCACATACCCGGCACATCACCAACGACGAAGTCCGACAGACCATCACACAAGCCATTGGACAACACGATGACCTGCTCACAGTGGTGAAGAAATGGAAACTCTGATGGTATGGCTACGTCACCAGAGCATCAGGCCTTGCAAAGACCATCCTGCAAGGCACAGTGCAAGGAGGTAGAAGAAGAGGGAGACCGAAAAAGAGGTGGGAGGACAACATTCGAGAATGGACTGGAAGCCATGAGAGTTGCTGAGGACATAGAAAGATGGAGTACGCTGGTTAAACGATCATCTGTGGTGCCCCTACCACCTCCGGGATAGAATAGAATAGAATAGGATAGAAGATGGAAAAGAATTCAAAATTATATTTTTGAATTGCCTACATTCAATACCAAGATTGCCTACATTCAATACCATTATTGAAGGTAATCATAGTGAGTTGAATTTCTATGAAATACATGTCTTACAGGGTAACTGCGCAGAGAACACGGCCAAGAAATACGCCATTGGCAGAGAAGCACAGGACGAGTATGCCATCAGAAGTTACAAACTCAGCCAGAAGTCTGCTGCAGATGGGCTCTTCAAGGATGAGATTGTCCCTGTACAAATCCCACAGAAAAAGGGTAGGGCATGTTTTAGCACTGCCAAGCATTGCCTGTGCATTTTTGCTACAAATAGCCTTTGTACCTTGAACCAGTTCTTTCAGGTATGTGTACTGTGTAAAAACAGTTATTGTAAAATTATAATACTGAATTCTATATAATATAGTTTAATACATGTTGTTTCCGCCATCAAGCTCAAAACGTGACAAGATGATCTAAGGTGATCGCTAACATAACATTAGGATGGAAATCAATTTTTAGCTTAAAATTAAATTCTTAATTTAGATCAGTACTCTTTGCCTGCCTAACAGACAGAAAGAAATCCCTTTTTTTAGCTTGAAATGTACACTCATAATTTAAATGCTTACCTTTTGCATGTCTAAAATTGTTTTTCTTTTTTTTGTTTTGTAGGGGACCCGGTAACTGTGAGCGACGATGAGGAATACAAGCGCGTCAACTTTGACAAATTCAAGACACTCAAGGCTGTCTTTCAAAAGGAAGGAGGTCATTTATTTATTTATTTAAATTTTATAAATCATTTGCATTCAATTCTCGTTTTTTATCCCTCTTTCTATTTTATTCTATTTATTTTTAGTCGGTTTTGACCTAATCAAGACGTTTAAACTGGCTTTTTTATTTCTTATGAAGGGAGGTAATTTAACAATTGAAGGGAGTTAACAATTAAAGGGAGGTAATTCTACACATTTCTATAATCCATGTTTGAACAATGTTGTTGTTTATTATCAGTGTCTGCATTTGTTTCCTGCAACTATTTATATTCAGTCATAATGTTAAAACAATGTAATTGTTCTGTTTGTACGAGTGAATTTGTGTATTTATTTATTTTGTGTAATAATTGTGTTATACTTTTTAGTAATAATTGTGTTATGTTGATAATTTAAAAGACGCTGACCCACATCAGACGCTGACCCATATCAAATTCCCCGTTGTTGGTACTTCGCATAGTTCACTAAACACGCGCGGAATCTATTAATGTCACCACAGGAAGCGTAAAATAATCTCTATTTCTTGCAGTCAAATCTGCACTTCCACATCTCATAACCTAGCCAGCAACAGCTCTCTCTTCAGTCTAGGAACACACTTTTAGATTAAATTTCCCCGCCCATATTAGCATATCCTCTCTTGTCCAAAGAATGTATTCTCTTTTTTCTTCTTTTTTGTTCTATTAAGGTTTTTTTCTCCTGTTTTTGAAAATGCTCATTAATTTATTGGAAGCTTGCAACCTTTAGTGTTGTGTTGTGTTTTGTTGTCTTGTCTGTTGTGTTGTGTTGTGTTGTGTAATGTATTTTTT
The DNA here is from genome assembly GCA_036898135.1 of Oncomelania hupensis. Classification (NCBI taxonomy): domain Eukaryota; kingdom Metazoa; phylum Mollusca; class Gastropoda; order Littorinimorpha; family Pomatiopsidae; genus Oncomelania; species Oncomelania hupensis. The sequence goes on from CM072515.1 coordinate 66,243,745, forward strand.
TGTATTGTTTCCTCCTCAGGCACTGTGACAGCAGCCAACGCCAGCACGCTGAATGACGGTGCGGCAGCCCTAGTTTTGATGACAGCACAGAAAGCCAGCAAACTGGGCGTGAAGCCGCTGGCCAGGATCATGGGTTTTGCTGACGCTGCTATTGCTCCCATCGACTTCCCTACAGCCCCTGCTGAGGCTATTCCTAAAGCAAGTATCCGTGTACATTTCAGCAAAGAAGTTATAGTGTGTTGGTGTATTTATTGGTGAAAACTCACCAATCCATTTTTGTGCGTGTGACAAATGCATGGTAGGGCAATGGCTTTGTGAGTGGTAGGAGAGCTGTTCTACTTTCCCAGTGTAGCTTAAATCATAGTGGGTGAGACGGAGGCACTGATGTCTTTAGAAAATATCCTTTAAGGTCTTCTAATCACCGTGAGCAAGCCTTCTGGTATAAAAGTTTGTGTGCGCTGTGTAAGCTGCCACTTCATTCTTTCATTGGGGGGGGGGGGTCAAAGGTCAATTTTGTTCTGCAGCATGTGGTCCGTAGGCGGAGAGGCGTACGGGACTTTTGTCTTTTCTCAGTGTCGGCCATGTAGAGGACAAGTGCGCATGTCTTCTTTCTTTTTCGATGTTATACCTTTTCTTGCTCTGAAGAGAGTTTCAGAGATGCCTAGTATTACGGAACGTCCGTAATTTTACGGAAAAACAATAGTTACTACGGAAATACGGAATAATTAGCGAAATTACGGATTTGCAGCGATCAATTTTACGGATTTTCATAGCGCCGCTGATGCCTATATTTATAGGTTCGTTTGAGGCTCTTATTTTTAACCGCGAAGCTAACGGTTCGTCGGAGGCTTTTTTGTAACCGTGAAGCTTGCGCGAAATGTTACGAGAGGTGATCACGTGACCAAGCGAGAGTTCTAAAATGGCTTCCAAACGAAAGCACAAAACCGAGGAGTCTGACAGTGAAATAGAATTTAGTTTTTTGCTTAGTTTTTGTGTGTTTATATTAGCTTTAAAAGAATTACTGATGATTACTGAAAAAGGTTCCAAAATTACTGAAAACAAGTTGCCAAATTACTGAGAGGCATCAAGGCGCCTAGGCATCTCTGGAGTTTGTTGTCCAGTCACAGCCAGTTGGACAGAGGTGGTTCGATGGTTGCCTATCCACATACAATGGAATACAACAGAAGACAGCTAACCAACCTTTTAAACTTTAAACTAATGAGAACCAGATGTGTACATAACTCGAACGAGCGCTAATGTAGACAAGAAGAAGACAAAATGAGATAATGCAAAGTTTCAGGCGGACTAAACACAAATGAGAACAAAGCAATACTTTCAAACATAGTTCTAACTCCCAACAAAGAATCAAGTGCCAACCCCGCAGTGTTTTGCCTGACCTTCAAACAATAGTATGCTGCCCTAACTCAGCTTCACCCACACGGATGACGCCTGATATTATGGAAGGAAACCGCAAGGAAAGGATCATTGACTTTGCTTTAAAGCTTTGCTCAGTTATCTGTGTTATTGATGCGTTCCTATGCGATGAAATGGCTTGTACGGTGTAGGTGCTGAAGATGACGGGTGTGAAGCAGGACGATGTTGAAATGTGGGAGATCAACGAGGCCTTCAGTGTCGTCGCCCTCGCCAACATCAAAGCCCTCGGCCTTGACCCCAACAAGGTCAACATCCACGGTGGTGCTGTCAGCATCGGCCATCCTATTGGGTAAGTGGCAGTTTTAATAAAAGATAATGAAACAAGCTTTGGTCTTATTTTTATTTTATAGTTTAAAATAAAAAAAAGACAGAAATGGCTAGATAATTTACAAGAGCGCAGTAAAACCTTAGCTCTAGTAAATCAAAGATTAATTTTGAAACACTTACAGACCGGATAATAGAATAATTTGGATAATAGAAATGTAGCTGTTGTAACAATTAGCTGACATAATATGTAACTGTGCCTTCAACATTGTGCAAGATAAGGACTTGTATTTTAAATAAAAATAAGTTACTATCACCGAAGATGAACCCGATTCCACCCACCCCCCACCCGCCCCCCCCCCTTGCCAGTCCCCTATTCGCTCAAGTGACGCGGGACTTTAATCTACCTACCCACCCCTACCTATCACCGTAAATTTCAGACTATAAGCCGCAACTTTTTTCTCCAGCTTGAAACCCTGCGACTTGAACAACAGTGCAGCTTTTTTGCAGATTTGTTCCGATTCCAAGACCATCACGTCCTTGTCTATTAGCTTCACTGTAACTCACCATATCGTGTTTATTGTTCATGAATTTTTTGATGAGCTTCATGTTAAAGTGCTGACTGTCCACTTTGTTACAGTGTTATCTGTTCATATTTTAAAATCAACGTTGCATGCAATAAAGTATTCAAATCGCCCTCGTCTTGGATTCATAAGAATTAGGGCTTGTGATAGCCAGGTAGGCTAAAAGCAAAGTCAGCTAAGTGAACAGTGCGGCTTATAAACCAGTGTGGCTTATAAACCTTATAAACCAGTGCCAGTGCAGTTTATTTGGGTATAAAGTTCAGATTTGTGTAAAATTTAGTGGGTGAGAGTTATAATTTGCAGGTGGGGTCAATAGACCGAAATTTGCGGTATTTCTCAAGTTGTGTGCAATGTGGCATAAATTGTAGGTTTGTTTTGAATGTAATCACTTATTTTATTATTATTATTATTATTATTATTATTATTTTTTATTTTTTTTATTATTATTATTATTATTATTTTGTGCGCAGAATGTCAGGTGCCAGAATCACTGGACACATGGTCAGCAGCCTGAAGAAGGGACAGAAAGGGCTAGCTGCCATTTGCAATGGCGGTGGGGGTGCCTCTGCCATCCTCATTGAGAAATTGTGAAAAACTGCCAACAAAATTACTATGCATTTACCACTACACTGTGACCATGGCAGAATTATTTGTGATGACTGACTGAATCCCTATGTAATGATTAATTATTATCAAGAATAGGGAAGAATGTTTATTTTTTTATTAGTTAGAAGAATTAACAATTTCACTAAGGAAGGACATTTTGTGTTGATTGTTGTAGATTGGCTGAACTCTCGTGTTATGATAATGGTAAAAGTTTGTGTTGTTTTTTTGATTTTGTTGTGTCCCATAATGTACAAATTTAGCGTTACATTAGTTAGTAGAAAGAACTACTTTTATGTAAATGGAGGGAATATACTATGGTAGAATAACATAACTTGTCTGTAATGATAATGGTAGCTGTTTCTTTACATTATGGGAATAGTATAATACTAAAGACTTAACAGTAGGAAGGATGATGTGTGACCACTTGTAGAATATTTTGTGTGTGGGTATATAGGGTACTGCATTGAGTTTCAACATTTCGTATGCTGAGAATTTGTAGTTGCATCATGTGCCATTTTTAGTGTTGTGGGGTCATGGTTGCTCTTACTTTAGACTGTCGAAAACTGAGTTTTGATTTTAACACTGTGCCAAATTTGAAAAAGACATTTGCAAATTTCTGTTGAAAACATTGTGATTTAAATTAAAGGGTAGGCGCTGTATAAGTTATTATTTTGTTGATGATATTGTTATCATTGTAGGCCAGTCATTTCTATTGATTGACCCTCCACAAAATGAACCACCAACACTGATTTTGAATCTCATGTGATTGCTCACACAGATCATGTGGAAAACAAATCTAAAATGATATTAAACTATAATTCAACAATAAAAAATATGGGAACCAATAAAAATGTAAATTTCGGGAGTAAAATTGGGAATCAGATCAAGGGTAAAACTGAAAACATTTTTTTTTTATAATAAATCGAAAGATTAAGAGATTATACATTAACACTTTTTAGTGAACAAAATTCTGTGATGCCATTCATGTTTATTTATGTGGTTTTTTTTTTTAAATTTGTTGAAAACCGTTGATGTGAAACCTTAATTTCTTCAATATTAAAATTATCCTGTATAGATTTTATTTTCTTGATGTACATTATTTGAGTATCATAAGCATTGGAGAATAGTACTATATCCTTATAGTATATACTATAGTCCTTATGTTGGAAGTGTGACAGGAGGATTTGTCTAATCAAGATGACAAAATGTTAAACTGGACCCAGTGAGCAAGGTTGTTTTTTTTTTCTCTCGCCTTGTGACATGTTGAGAAAGAAGTAAATGCAATCAAAAGAGAGCGAACTAGTATTTTGTGTGAATACAAATCTGTTGAATTTTGACCTGCAGAATAAAAGAATGAAATTGCTAAAGATATGTCAATATGTCTGTCAGGACTTTTTTGGTTTTCATAGTCCAGAGTTGTTCCGGTGAAGGGTGATTGTAAAATTTCAGTGGCAAAATTGATAGTATTAGTAGTAACGCAATTCCCATCCAGCAATGTTAAGGTTGGTTCGCTGCACTCATGCAATAAACTAAAGAACATTCAATACTCGACAAAGTATTTTAGTAGACATTTTTATTTTTTGAAGCGAAGGCAGTCTATTTATCTCAATTTCATGTTATAATACAAAATATACCATTTACAAAACATGACAAATTTCACCTTCCCCCCCCCCCCCCTCGCTCCCCCCTCCTCTCCCCTTGAAATAACAAAAAAAATGCAACATTACACACACAGCAGCTCAATGCCTATGTGAGCAGCACTCTTAGATTCTCCCACATTTTGCTAGCTGCGGGCTATTTATAGCTTGCCTACACCCTCCCTTTCAGTGAAAGGAAAGGAAAGAAGAGCACTGGCAAAGCTATTTATAGCTAGCCTGGCTGAACTAGCTTCAAAACCTAAAAGCTTTGGTTGAGTTGGTGTGCACAAAGTAAGTACATGCATCATCATTATTTTACAATTACATGCATTTCAATAAATACTTCGCAATTAATAAATTACTACAAAGATTTTCTAGGTTATTCACCATAAAGGGAGACAAACAAATTGTCATCCTCGTTAATGCTTAAACAGCAGTCGTCTTTGTCCAGTGTAAGAGGTTACGCGAAAGATCAACACCAGCAGTTGCTTTCAATACAGAATATATAGGCTATTTATTGACATGTATTAACATCACCTTGGCACAGACACTGCCTATTAATTAATATTTAGAAAACGTCCGTAAACAAACACTAATGCAAGCTAAATGCCTAGCAAACAAGATCACCCTTTTCAGTGAAATCAAAGATCATAAAAGTTCTTTCAGTCTTTGGTCACAGTAACTCAGGACCTGGCAGTACACCTTTTTGCCGCTATTGGGCTGTAATTAAGGCTTTAAAGGCAATCAGCCTTAAAGAAATGCTTACTCCAATGCAAGTAGTGTCAGAAGCTGTTGAGGTCAAGATCACCCATTTTAGTACAAACTGGCCTATTGTGCAAACTCATGAATGAATGAATGAATATTGAAGTTTAACGTCTACACCCATCATCGGCGGTATGACAAGACCGGGGATATATCAATAATCCCAGAGAACAAGGGGTAGAGGCCTCAATCAACATTGAACCACCAGAGCAATCATACTGCTAAAATGGACAGCGAAAAAATGGCCTTTTTTATATCTTGCCCATCACGGGATTGAAACCTGGATCATCGATGTGCCAGGCCAGAACGCTCTACCACTTGAGCTGCGGCGATAGGGCGCAAAAGCATCAATGCTGTTAAAAATGATGAAAGCGGAGCTAAAACAGGGCTCCAAATTCTACGAAACGTTATTCTACTGGCAGTATATTATACAGCCCAAATATTTAGGCGAGACCAAATATTTAGGTGGGACAACCACTTTTTATCTCCCTTACATAAATAAAGGTTCAATGATTTTACTCGTCATTATGGGTAAGCGGCGTTTCTGTTTCAATTCCATGAATCATTTCAGTAGAGTAAAAAAAAAAAAAAAAGAAAAAAAAAGGGGGGGGGGGGGGGGGGGGAGAGGGGGACGTTTGATGAAACAAGCTCAGCTATTATCAAATGACTGTTTATACAGCTGAAAGACAAAAGTTCTGCCAAATAACGCTACAAAAATATAAAATGATGTGTGGAAGTTTTAAATACTTGGCTTGGGCGGAATTTTTGGGGAATGTTTAAAGTTCTAGATAAATTATGAAAGACCGATTTCGTTAAAGCTTTTATCGCAATGCTGCAAGATAAATATTTAGGCTCAACTAGAGTTTCCATATTTATTTACCATTATGTGGAAACAGAAAATCCAGAGCTTGATTGATTGATTGATTGATTCTTGCTTTAGGTCCAGCGGACTCCTCCGAGCCAAATCAGGACCGGACAACCCCCAATCCGCATAAAAGATCTGCCGAAACAACCCTAGTGGGAAAATTGAATGCCCTCCACCGGCCAGTCACTTTACAATAAAGACATCCCACGCGGGGGACGGCTGAGGGTTGACCTCAACTACGCGAACACCCCGGTTACAAAAACAAAATAGAATACAAACATCATTATAAATCATCAATGAAACACATACATATAAAATGCCTATAGTGCTAAATAGTACAATCATAGGAAGCCCTAGTGACCACCCGGCAGAAAGCGTCCAACACTCCCAAGCTGATCCAACAGACCTCATACACAAACAAGGAGTCTTGTCCAGGAAGAGTTTTCAAGAAAAAAGGTAGGTCATTGATCTAGCGAAGAAGAAGATAGTATAGCAGAGTGAAGGACAGAGCAGGAATAGGAAAGAGTAAATGAGGAAGACAGCGACAGTGGGAATTTAAAGCACTAAATTTCCATAAAGTGGGGATACTATTTATACTGAAAAACCCCGGCACTCCAACGGGGGTACTGTTGCCGCAGTGAATCTGTCTTGCCTATAAAGGAAAGACAGGTTTTCAACTGTGGCTTTCACTGTTCCCTTTATAGGTTTGAACAATCTACAGTGGCAAGATTGCTCATGACCCCAAGGGGTAATCCAGAGCTAAATAGGGTACAGTACTGTATTAGTGAGGACATTTGGCAACTGTTGTAATATTTAAATTATTTGCACTGAAGCGTGCAACAGTGAAGTAATAGTATGTTGATTTGACAGAAATCGTAAAACATGTTTCGAAATAAAACTGTTGATTTTAGATAAATTACAAGCCTATTTTCAAGCAAGCCTACTTGTAGAACCAGATACAAAGGTAGATAACTATCCATAATAATGGGGGAGAACATTTAGCAGAACAATAAAGAGTTTGATGCAATATAAGTTTCGGAGGACCGAAGTACCCTACATCATATAGGCAGAGCTGTAATTTATCTGATACTAACGATACAAATATTATACTCTATGAAGGTAGTACAATCATACAATTACTGAGTATACACTATCGCATGCTGCAGTCTTGCATATTCAAAGTGAAGAAGAAACATTAACACTTCTTTAGTAACCATGCACATTTCAATCATCGGACCCAAACAAAATGGTCGAGACAATGCTGCCATTTGCAATATATACGCATGATATCACTTAAAAGTCAGCAACAAGTAGGAACAACTTTTATGAATTCACTTGTCAAATATAGGATTACAAATATGAAAAACGATACAATGTTTGGTACTTATAACCATAGTGAGTTCCATTTGGGTTAAATTCAATTTTTTTTTTCTTGGTTTATTTACATGTAGGTTCTTATTGACCTTTATCATTGTGAATTTTTTTTTAAAATCTTCAAATGCAGAGAGCAATTCTGTGGTATAGTATAAAAAACTACCTGTCTTATTCTCCATATTAAAGGTTATATTTAGACTACTATAGGTTGACTACCACATATTAAAACAATGAACACAATGAGCTATTAGTGCAAGCAAAGGTCTTTAATTTACGCTCATCAAAAACAAACTTATTCACCCACATACACACACACACACAAACTCACACACACATGCACACAAAACAGACGCGCAAACGGTTTAAAGCATAATTTTACACTATGCAAACATAATAATTATTATATTGGTCATAATAAACTAATAATTATTGTAATTATTGCTAAATTTGAACACATGGGGGAAAAAAATCACTTTGCTCTATTGACCCTAAGTGGAGATCATTAAACATTCCGTTTACACTCCCATTACTTGTAGTGGACACTTTTTCCCCACAGCTGTTATTGTCATTTAAAAAAAAAATTTCCTCTCCTTGCTTCGTCCTGAAAATGGCCTCTTTACATTTTAACCAACAACTTTAACCTTTAATAACAATGATCTGGGGCACCAGGCAGTTTGCAGTGGGCTCTTTGGCCAGAGTTAAGATCCTGTATTGCCCAGCGCAATGAGCTAGGACGGTGCTACATAAGAACGAAAATATGCCTTTCCCCATTAAAATCAGCCTTAAGTGTTGTGTGCGCTTAAAAAAAAAATTTTTTAATTTCATTTACCGTTTCTGTGAAACGTTTTTTTGAAGCGGATACCCAAACTACAGTCTAAAGGCCATAGCCCTTTTCTTGGGAACCGCACTCAGGGGAGTCAGAGTATACCCCAAGCAATGTTATGGTTTCCAGAGTTTGCGGAGTGTGATTGAAAACGCAACAGAAAATCCCCGAGAATCCATTCTTGCGTCACAAACCCTGAAAGTCCCTGGTGGTCTTGATAGAAATTGTCCCTCGCCTTTTGCAACAGCTGTCAGTGCTAATATCTTATCTTGTGACTGGATAACGTTCTACACCCAGACAGCTGCACACTTTCAACCCGTCTTGATTCCCTTCACTACGTCAGAAACACAAAAGCCTGTTTTGCCATTTGACCTCCGATTTAGCGTTTCACCACGGGCGCTTACATTCAGGTCTCGCTGACTGCATTAAAGAGACCGTGGTTGGCCATCAAGACTGTAAGAAAGACGTTCACTGACAAGTACCATCAACGTGACTAAGGAAACATTTTCTTTAAAAACATAGGCGAGATTCGCTATAAAATCTACTGTCGTTCATAACAGTCTTTGATTTCTAAAAGTTCCTTGCACGTACGCCTACAACTAAATGAGTAACTACTTCGACCCAGTTTGCTCATAAGCGAATCTGTTCTCTTTTGTTCAAAATAGAGTGTAGGTCGCACGATGATTGAAACAAGTGTCACATACCTGTTTGAACATTTGTTGTAACTGTAATTAATGTTAATAACTCACATTGACGTAGAACAGAAAGCACCCATTTTACTACTGCTAGTTTCATTATATAACAGTTACCATAGATGGGTCGGCTCTGTCGCAAAGTGCAATTTATAACCAAAGTAAAACGAATAAGTACATAAATAAAATAATAAAAATAAATAAATAATAAGAAAATACGGAAAACAACACAATAAATTTTAAAACAAAATATTGTGAAAAAAAACACCACCATTGTATATAAATTAATAAATTAAATTAAATAAAACATCAATAAATAATGTAGAACATGTGCAGATCTACTAACTACTAAATCAACATTGATGCCATATTTCATTTTTTGACATTTGAAATTTCATGGTGGAGCATTCTTAGATTTAGTACAATCAAATAAGTTCTCCAACATTCAAGCACAGATAGATTTAGAAAATCTATTTTAAATATAGAAATTGGATTCAAATTCCTAATACAGTATAATGTCAGTCCGAACTAACAAAATGTTGATTTTAAAATTTTAAATAAATATATATATAATAAAAACTCATTTCATTTTCGTTCTTTCTTTCACATTTTGGTCAATCTTTCCCCAAACACAAACCTTTCTTAAAATGACGAAACATAGTTCACAACATCATATCAGTCAAACTCACTGCTGAACCTTTACACCAAAATAAAAACATGCGGAGTTCAACTTCAGACCTTTTAGCATTCTTGTTTGTTTACTGGCAGTACAAATTAATGCTGACTTTTTTTACATCGTTTCTGAACACTCGGAACTTCCACCGCCAGATGCTACAAACAGGAATGTGTCATTTCACAACCGTCGATTTATATAATGTGCTGAAACAAATTCAATGCTTCGTGAATTCTCCATACAAGACTCTGATCCCAAGAAAATTTGCAATGCAGCATACAAGCATGCAAACAAAATTTCAAGTTTCAGAAACACACTGGAGACAATTTCTGAAACAAAATTTCAGATTTCAGGAACACATTTAAAAATGTCAGATTTATAGAAATACACCCTAACACTGGGTGGATGTAAAATCGTTTCTGTTTCAAGGTTAAAATATATATGATCACTTTTTTTTTGGGCCATTATTTATATGACTAATGCTGTTAACTGAAACAACGATTCATTCATTACACACACAAAAATTAGCCATGCCCTTATTTCTATTGCAATATTCACAAAACCAGTTAAGCACAATGTAGGACTTCATGATAATTCAATTTTTGAAAATATTCTCATTGCATAGACAATTTTAAAAAAAAAATGCAGTGCCACAATGACTTGATATGTACAATCTTTCACACTGTTGTAATAGTGGTACAAGGAAGAATTTTTAAAAAAAAACAAGAAGGCTGCCTTTGTGGTGATATGCGTTGTAAAATATAGTATAAAGTCTTGAGAGTAGTGGAATGTTCACATGGATTTTACGGGGTAACTTAATCGTTTGTCACCTATGTCGGGGCCTTGCGTCATCTGTGCCTTAGCACTCGTGGAACTTTGGTTCACTGGACTCGCACAGCCAAGTGTCTAATTGCAAACTAAAAATTTTTAGCGTCGGGTTCACGCCTTGACCATTTTAATTACTACCACAGATTTCACACGTCACTGCCGTGGACAGGGTCATAGCGAAGAGGGAAGGTGGAGCTGCCATAGGCACTGCCACTATCTCCCCCTCCTCCCTGCCCTTCCCTGGCTTCACGCTCTTTGATGTACTGTGGGCCGTACTGGGAACTGTTCTTCAGTCTCTGGGCAGCCTCCATCAGCTTCTGTTGGTACCACCCCTGCACCTCCTTTTGCACGTTGCTGTTGCTATAGGAACCACCGCTGCTCCCGTAGGAACTTCCGTTGTTGCTATAGGAACCAGCGTGGATGCCGTAGGTGCTGGCACTGTTGCCATGGGTGCTAGCGTTTCCATAAGCACCAGAGCTGGCGCTTGTGGGGCGAGGGGTGGTGCCACCAGTCCGCTGCTGCTGAGGCTGTTGCTGCTGCGAATTTGCGGTCTGAAAGTCTGACAGCCCGGCCCTGAAACTAGACCTCTGGTAGTCTTGTGACGCTGGGCCGCCACTGCCAGTCCTTGCGTAGCTGGGCGCAGAAGGGTTAGAAGTAGCGTTTGGAGGATAACCCCTCAAAGAACCGTTCACTGGTCGTGGCTGCACAGTCTGTGGCGAGTGAATGTCGTCCCCGCTGCTAGTGCTGCCCATGACCACATAATCGGCGTACGAATGACCGTCCTTGACTGGCCCCATGTGCAAGTAGGGGGAGCCAGCGTGACTGTTGCCAGGGGTGCCCATGGACAAGCTGCGGTCTGTGCTGAAGGATGAGGACGGGGTGTTGGTGGCGGACTCTCCTCCACTCCGCCCCCCACCACCGCTGAAGCCTGGCGGCATGCGACCACTGTAGCCCGAGTCCTGAAACACAGAACACTAACACTGCACCTTCAGGCATTGCTACACAGCACAGTCTAAGTGGCAGGGGGCTAAAGCAACGTGACTTGGCCAAGTTCCACGGAGCACTATCACTGCACAAACCATCTTCACTACACGAAATTGTAAGGAAATACAATGTAGTCGGTTCCGATGCGAAAGACCCCCTTCAAAAATGGAAACAAGAAAGTATTGCTAATGAGAACAAAACGACAATAAAACGACACAAAGGGATATCATACCTGGTTACTGCTGCAGGTGGAATCCTCCTTGCTGCCAGGGTTGGTGAACGTGGTAGTGCTGTAAGTGTAGGTGTCGTGCTGCAGACAGCCGGTCGTCACTGAGTAGTGCCCGCTGGGCACGGCAGTCCGCGGCGCTACTTCGGCCCTCGGAGACGCTTTGTCCGAGCTCTTGGCCGTAACGCTGGTCTCTGGCTTGGCCACACCGCCTCCACTCTGATAGGGACTGGGCGTTCGGACGGTGCTGTGTGCGATCGCGGCGTTGCTGCCTCGAAAACTGGCAGGCTTGTCTCTTCGGCTGATCTCCCACAACTCGCGAGGAGTTTCTGTGGTCGGTCGCGCTGGAGCCCTGTCCGATTGACTAGCGCCGTCAGGTCTGGGTGGCAGAGCGCTGGGCCCTGCATGGCCCGACTGGGAAGGCTGGGTAGTGGCACCGGGACTAGCACCAGCACCACCACTTTCACTCAAACGTCGCCCTGAGGGCTCAGCGATTTGGCTGAAGGGGTTGAAACCACGCCCCGGCAACCCGCTCCGACCAACCACCGCCGGTGACGAGTCTTTCCCGGTGGGGGTTTGCGACCTAGGCGAATCGAACACAGCTGGGTTCCCGGCAGACGGTGACCTTGACCTATCGTACACACTTGGGTTAGCGCCTGACGGCGATTTTGTCCTGTCATTCGCCTTCTGTCTTGGCGTGGCGGCGATGGAGTGAAGGGACGGCTTGGGGGGGACTTTGGGTGGCAGTGGGGGCAACACTCGGTAGCGAGTTGTCGCCTGGCGTGATGGCTGGTCTGGCGGTCTCTGGGAAGGCACATAACTTTGCTGCGAATAAGCTCCTTGCTTTACGTCCGAATCCGTGAAGTAGCCTGACCGCCGTTCGTTGGACAAAGGTCTATGATTGGGGTCATAGGCCAGCCCACTAGTCCTGTTTTGTTCGGCTATAGGTCTGTCCCGGAACTGGACATTGTTCCTGTCTTGGGAACCGCTAGTCCTGTCCTGGGCCTCCACCCTGTTCCCGTTCCCGTTCCCGTTGGACACGTTTAAAGAACTTCTAGCGTGAGTCACTGGAGGTCTGTACGAAACGCTGCTGTAAGGGTCGTGATAACTCTTCCGCATGCTGGAATCCGTCACATAACCGGCATAGTCCACATTAGACGTGTGTGCTGCCTCAACCGAGTCCAGCGCTCTCTCCTCGCTCCTGCTGCGAAACTTGCCATTAGCGAAAGCACCATCAGCGCCGTCCAAGACGCCCTCAATAGAACGAGTGCGAGGACGAGAGCGTGGAGAGTCACTGTCCAACGCGCCTCGAACGCCTGACAGTCGGGCACCATCAACCACGGACTGGGCAGTGCCGTACAGTGGGTTATGGTGGTAGTTGTTGGTGGATGCAGTGGCGCCGCCAGCACTCCCTGACCTCCCAGTGGCCTGTGTCGTTATCGCAGTGTCGGAAGAGGGGTCCCCTCGAGGAAAGAGCTGGCCGCTGGGGTTAAGTCCTGTGCTGTCGCCGAGAGGACCCCTTCCGTCTAAATTTGACTGCGTGGCGGGTGGAGAACGAGGAGAGTGCGGGGGGCGCGAGGACGCCATGGACCGCTCGTGCAGCGCGCTGTCGTCCGTCTTGCTGCGCAGAATGCCGCGTCGCGGTGCGGCGTTGCCCGGGCTGGCTTCCAAGGCTGGGGAGATGGCACGAGTTTGGGAAGCCAGATTGCCGTGAGAGCGCGCCTGATGAGGCTGACCCTGGAAGTGAGGGTAGTGCTGCTGCTGCTGCTGCTGCTGCTGCTGCTGGCCTGGCCTCTTGGGAATAGCCCCTTGCGATGATGGCACTGACTGATAGGCCGTGAAGGCCACGTGTCTGTCCTGCTGCTGCTGTCTGGCCAGGGCGCTCTCGCCCTCAAAGCCAGTTGGTGACGCGCCGTCCGCCAGTCTCTCGTCGTAACGAGGCTTGTGCACTTCCACTGAGGCGATCACCACGTTGCCCATGCTAGCACCGATGGCTGTAGTCCTGTTACCTCCACCACTCTTCATTCCTACAAGTCCTCCTGCAGTGACGCCTACACTGTGAGCAGGTCCACGGCTTTGTCGGCCGTCCAGATTGTCCGCACTGCGTCCTCTCTCGCGCTCTGCTCGCCTGCCAGTCACTTTGACACCGGTGGCACCACCAGTACCAGCCCCTGCGGGAGCGGCAGGGGCAATACCGTCTCTGCCGGGCACTTTCCAACCACGGATCTGCTCCATGGCGGCCTTCCTGGAGGCGTAGAAGTCACGCTTACGACCTTTGCCGCTGTAGTCAGATACAGACAACGTTTCGTCCGAGCGTGACCGGAAGAGGCGACCGCCGTCAGGGCCCAAGTGGACGTCGGTGAAGATGTTTCTGGGGGGCAGCGCCAGGTCATCGTGGTGGTGGTCAAGGCAGTGGCCGTATGACGCCAGCCTGTCCTCCAGCCAGTTGTGGATTTGACCCTGTGAAAGTCAGATACATGCAATGAGTATACACTGTTGAAACTACAGACAGTGGTCAAATAAAACAACAGCACAATATATTGCAGTACATTGCAACTTTACTGTTTTCATTTAAAGGCGACAACGATTGAGCATTACCCGATTTTAAATCCAGTTACTGTCAAATTTGAAAGGAAAAAGCTATGGCTAGCAGCTCAGCGAAAACACCCAACAACAAAACAGCGCAACGTTACCCTCCACAAAACAAAGGCTGACTCATCATTTCCTTAACAACTACATCTGATTGTGAATCCCTCTCCTAATCGCAGTGCACCGATTCAATAACAGTTGAAACCAACATAGGCACTGGCATGCAGCTCGGTTCGTACAGCTCCATGTTCCACAGGAAAGGGACTCCACCCACGTTGCCTCTACCTAACCGTCAGCATTGTCCATCTTAACTAGTCAAGCACACTGGTGGTTCATGCATTACAAATACATATGGACATAAAACCAAGGTAGGCGGTATGGAACAACACATCAACTAGGCTTGTATCAGTTATTGTTTGAAGCATAGGCACAACTATGACACCAAGATACAAGTAGCTCTTAATTTTTTTTTACCCTTTATTATCCCTTTTTATTCGGGAAATTCTGGGCCGCCTCCCCTGGGGATAGGCATAGTCGCAGCATGTGGCGCGCCCACACCAAACCCACCTAATATTAGTTGTTTTTTTTAATTTTCCTGGGGGCGCAGAGAAAACCCCCTAGACGTTGCCCGAGTCGAAAATAAATAATGTTAGGAGAAACATGACGCCCTGAGGCAGGATCGATCCCACACCTGTCAGGCGCCATTGGTTTCTAACCTGTGGACAAGGCAAGTTAGTCCCGCCTTAGGCCACAACGCTTGCTGAAAGGGTAAAGAAGCCGTGCAGGTTGTTCAGTGATACATACCTGCATTTCATCGCCGTATGTCTCCACCACGTACTGGGTGTGGTGCCTCTCTCTCTCCAACCGTTCCTCAATGGCCTGCCTGCACGCCTCTCTCTCTTGATGCAGCCGCTCCAGCGTCAGGCGGTCCATGGCGTGCACCTGCTGTGACGTCCGTATGTCCAGCTGCTGCAGCCTCTCCGTCAACACCTGCAACGCGATAACACGCGGCTATTATGGTTTGCCCACTTGCAGATATGGGCATCTATATCTCCTTGTTCCAATACCTTTACACGCGCAGCCTTGGAAATTCAGGGTGCTTCAGTAGACAACCCGCAAAGACCTGGCCGCTAGCTCAGGCAGTGAATTAGTACTGCAGACCGATTAATGAACAATGTGCAAACAACACAAGACAATTTCTGGCAATAAGGAGTGAGGTAGTGAAGGTGAGAGAGAGGGAGAGGGAGAGAGTGTGTGTGAATGTGTGTGAAAGTGAGTGTGTGTGCTTGCGTGCCGTGCATTTTTTTTTCCTTCTGTTGTTTGTTTGTTTGTTTACAATTGGTTCTGACGGTGCATTGCCATATTGTTAATAACAAAAGGAACTCATATTAAAGCTGCCTGAACGAAGGTATACCTGTCACAACTGTATTTATTAACTAGTCATGAATTGATGTGTTTAGTGACACTAGAAGGCAGAGACAATTGTGGGTCACAAACCTGATGAGAGGCGTCAATGTGGTCATACAACTGTTCTTTGGTCTGGTACATGGTCTTCTCTATGTGGTGAATGGCCGGCTGGCATTGGCATATGGGCGTATAACCCACAGGACCCTGTGTAAAACAAAGGAAATTAATTAATCCGTAATAATAGACAACATCTTGCATTATTTTAAAAAAAAATTAAAATTTAGCGAAATAAAATAATATTAATTAAACCTGTCATCAACAAATATAAACGATATGTATAATAGCACAGTCATTTAACTAAAAACACGCACGTTTAATTGCATCGTAAACATACACACATTTAATATGATGCAATTCGGGCAGCTTTCTTAACGAAAGCAGAGCAGCCGCAAAGCAGCGTCACCCAGAACAAGGGAAACAGGACCCAGCAACTTCCCCTCATTCTAATCTACGTCACGTTCCACCCATTACACTACGGGATCTAACTGAATTCACCCGAAGCGCGCACTTGCTGCCTGAGGAGCACGGTCTGGCGCCTCAGACAATTTAACCCAACATTATCCCATAATTGTTATCTCAGTGTGCAGCTGACCCAAGCACCCTCGCTGACATGTAACGTGTGGGCTCTTTTCCAAACGCAAAAATACCCAATTTTACGTGCTATACAAACTTGAGCAAGTTGTATTTATGGGATACAACACGGTTGAGTAGGATACAAGTGATGCAAGTGTCTCGCCTATAGTACATGGCATCAAAGACTATGGTATAGTATGGTACATGGCATCAAAGACTATGATATGTAGTATGGTACATGGCATCAAAGACTATGGTAAAGTATGGTACATGTCATCAAAGACTATGATATAGTATAGTACATGGCTTCAAAGACTATGGTCTAGTACAGTCTCTGATGGCTCTAGCTGCACATAAGACCAAAATCATTATCATTACCATTTTGTCTCTCAGCGTATATGACAATACTGACCACAAGCACCGTCACTGACCTGTTTGATGTTGCCAGCCAAGTCTCTGTAATACTGGGTTCCCTGCCTGGGCACGTACTGGCTGAAGAAGCCAGGCACGGGTTTGGTAGGCACTGGCTGAACCTTGCCAGGAGGTATTGCCTTCTTCGCCTGGGGGTTCTGAGACGGCTGAGAGCCCTTGTCCTTCTCTTTATCTTTATCCTGGAAGGTTGAATGAAACCAGACGTCATTTTGATGATGATGATGATGGTGATGATGATGTTGATGATGATAATGATGATGATGATTCAAGATATATTTTATTGCCTCTATGAATTACAAGGAAATTTTGTGTTCCAGGAGTGACTTTCAAAGAGTTAACGACGATTATGATAACACCGACGACGACGATGATGATGATGACAACGATAATAATGATGACGATAATGATGATCACGATGACGATGTACATTCATTTTGAGGTAGTACGAGAGACCCTAACTCCCTCCTTTCCGTCCTCTCTCCCCCCCCATCCCTCCTTCCCTCCCTCCCTCTCACTCTCCCTCTCTCTCTCTCTCGCCATCCCGCCGCCCCCTTCTCTCTCCACCTACCTTCTTTTTCTTCTTGAAAAAAGGAAAGAAGCGCCGCTCTTTCTCGGGTTTGGCGATGGGTGGTTCATCATCCGCGCACACAACCGGGCCGTCCTCGATCTCAATGTCATCCTTGAAGGTCACTCCCGGAACCTCTCGCACACCTTTAGGCCCCGTAGAGTGAGGCTGTCGACGTGGATAACAATTCAATTCAATCATTTATTGGAATGTCTGTTGACGTACGTGTGATTTTAGACCATACACTCTCACGCATGGACATAACAACATAAAAACCAATCTAACAATTTAAAGTTCGACCATTACCATAAAGAGTAATAATACTTAAAAAAAGAACTTACCAACTGCGGACATGTACATTGACATGGACAACAAAACACAAGCGAGTACCATCATTGCATTCATAATTAGGTCTATAATAATAATAATAATAATAATAATAATAATAATAATAATAATAATAATAATAATAATAATAGGGTTGACATAATTAAGAAATTGAGAGTGTTAGAAGATGTAAGAAGGTGTATAAAAGGCTAGAAGGTTAGTAAAGTAAATTAAAACTGTAAAACTAAAAGTAAAACAAAACGGTTTACTGCGGACATTGGGGCTTTGGGAAGAAAGAGGGCACTTATTGGTTGTTCCATTTTTACTGGGAAAACTTTGTAAGGTAAGTATCTACCTCTTCTCCTTTTTTTTTGGTAACGCTTTATTGTCCCTTTTTATGGGGAAATTCCGGGTCGCCTCCCCTGGGGAAGGCGTAGTCGCAGCCTACCTAATATTATTTGTTTTTTGAAATTTTGCTGGGGAAGCAAACCGGAGTACCCCGAGACGTTGCCCGAGTCGAAAGTAAATAATATTCGGAGAAACATAACACCCAGATGCTGGATCGATCCCACACCTGTCAGGCGCCATTGGTTTCTGGCCTGTGGACAAGGCAAGTTACTGTTAGTCCCGCCTTAGCCCAGTTGGCCACAACGCTCGCTCTGCTGACATAAGCTTACTCCCTAACTAAAGAAAACGAAATATCAAAGATACAGTCACCATTTCATACGGATTCGATCCTAGAAGCATGGTCTGTTTGCGCGTACACACTTCCAAATACAGTAAACGGACTGATCATTGCTTGATGACTGGTTGCCGGTTACGGCTCGTATCGATTACAAAGTTGCTTCTCTTTGCTTTCACTGTCTGCACACCGATTCCTGTCCTTCCTATCTTTCTCCGCCCCTACCAACCTGCTCGATCAACCCGTTCACAAGACGCAGCTCTCCTCTCAACTCCTAGGTATTCGCTTGAGTCCTTTGGCAGGAGATCTTTCTCTATATTTGAAACTCTCTGCCTTCCAACCTCCGGCACTCGTAGTCTTTTACCGCGTTCAAAAAGAACCTCAAAAACTACCTCTTTACCAAATAATGTTAGATCCAGAACAATCAGTGTGTGAGTGAGTGACTGAATAGTGGTGTGTGTGTGTGTGTGTGTGTGTGTGTGTGTGTGTGTGTGTGTGTTCCATCAGTGCCTTTTGTTTAATTTTTTGGGTTTAAATGATGTACTGCCAGTACTATCCTATCCTATCCTATCCTATCCCGTAACTCGGAGGTCGTAGGGGCACCACATATGATCGTTTAACCAGCGTACTCCATCTTTCCCTGTCCTCAGCAACCCTGATTGTTTCGCTCAGTGTCAAACCAGTCCATTCTCCAGTACACGTCTTTTCATTTTTCATTGTTTATTGGGGTTGGCAGTGTATGGTTTTTCAGTAGTTTTAGTTAAATGTTACTCTGGATTATAAAAGAAATTGCTATGACCTGTCATATTACTTCTTTTTCCCGTGTCACTAAGTGGTACTTTTTATCTTGAGCTATGTTTATCATTGCTTCATTATTTATTATTAATGCTGATGTCCTCCTTTGTGTGTGTGAGTATGTGTGTGTGAGAGAGAGAGAGAGTGTGTGTGTTAGTGTATGTTTGTATGCGTGTCTCTCTTTAAACATGCCTTTTTATATTTAGATGTGATATTTGTTATTATTTCTTAAGATATTTACCGTGTTTTATCTCATAATGTTGTACCCTATTAACCAAATATGCATCCTTTTTAGATGTGGTGTTTATTTTATTTTGTATGATGTTTAACTGTTCATGCGTGTGTGTGTGTGGGTGTGCGTGTGAGCGCTAGAGCAAACTTTAAGTTTGGTTTTACGCAAAAAATAAATAAATTAATATTATTATTATTATTATTATTATTATTATTATTATTATCCTATCCTATCCTGTCCCGTAACCCGAAGGTCGTAGGGGCACCACAGATGATCGTTTAACCAGCATACTCCATCTTTCTCTGTCCTCAGCAGCCCTGATGGCTTCGCTCAGTGTCAAACCAGTCCATTCTCGAATGTTGTCCTCCCACCTCTTTTTCGGTCTCCCTCTTCTTCTACCTCCTTGCACTGTGCCTTGCAGAATAGTCTTTGCAAGGCCTGATGATCTGGTGACGTGGCCATACCACCGAAGTTTCCGTTTCTTCACCACTGTTAGCAGGTCATCGTGTTGTCCAATGGCTTGTGTGATGGTCTGTCGGACTTCGTCGTTGGTGATGTGTTGGGTATAGGAAATGCCCAGAAGTCTTCTGTAGCACCTCATCTCCATGCTTTGTATTCTTCGTTGGAGATCTGCTGTGAGGGTCCATGCTTCGCAAGCATATAGGAAGATGGAGATGACAAGGGAGCGCAGCAGTCTTACTTTGGAATGTAGACTGATGGTCCTGTCTTTCCAAATGGGCTTCAACCTTGTCAGGGCAGCAGTTGTTTGTGCGATCCTGGAGAGGACTTCCTGTCGGGACCCATTGTCTGATACAATGGCTCCTAAATATTTGAAGCTATGCACTGTGTCGAGGGATTGGCCTTGGACTTTGATGTCCGTATTGATGCCATTGGTGTTGTTGGTCATCATTTTGGTCTTCTCTGCACTTATTTCCATTCCATAGGCTTTGGAGGTGGTGTCAAGCCTCTGTACCAGCTGTTCAAGTTCTTGTTCCTCTCCAGCCAATCCATCAATGTCATCTGCAAAACGAAGATTGGAGATTGCTCTACCCCCTATGCTGACTGTGCCTTCATGGTCTGCAAGAGCATCCGACATGATGCGCTCTAGGAAGATGTTGAAGAGTGTTGGAGAGAGTAGGCATCCTTGACGCACACCAATTGTTGTTCTGAACCAATTCCCGATGGCTCTGTTGTGGAGGACTGCACTGGTAGCCTTGTCATACAGGCTTTTGATGACTTCAATAATTTTAGGGCTGATGTTGTACACTTTCATTGTTGCCCATAGAGCTGCATGCCAGACTCGGTCAAACGCCTTCTTGAAGTCTATGAACACATGATATAGATGTTGTTGGTGCTGTAGGTATTTCTCACAGATTATTCTGAGGTTGAAAATCTGCTCAGTGGTACTTCGCCCTGCTCTGAATCCTGCTTGTTCTTCAGCTATGATTTGTTCAGCTTGGGGTTTCAACCTGTTGAGTATTATTTTCAGGAGGACCTTGCTGGGATGGCTGATGAGGCTGATGGTCCGGTAATTTTCACACTCCTGAAGGTTACCTTTTTTGGGAAGAGTGATGACAAGCGACTGGGTCCATAGTATAGGCCACTCCCCACTCTGCCAGATCTTGTTACAGATAATGGTGAGGGCATCAATCATCGCTTCTCCTCCTGCTTGTAGCAGTTCCGCGGGTATGTTGTCCACTCCCGCTGACTTCCCTTTCTTTAGCGCTTGCACTGCTGCCTCAACTTCTTCCCGGAGAATTGGGAGGATTTCTTCTTCTTCTCTGTTCTCGGGACATGCTAGAACTGATGGGTCTCCATTTGGTGTATGGTTGTAAAGGTCAGAGCAGTACTCTGTCCATCTGTCCAAGACTTCTTGTTCTTCTGTAAGGCATATGCCAGACTTGCTTTGGATAGTGGAGACTTTGGGCTGTTTGACACTTGTCAGCCGCTTCACAGTCTGGTAGGCCTTCTTGCTGTTGTTCTTGTTCAGACTGTTCTCTATTTCCTGGCATTGATCTTCTATCCAGTTCTCCTTTGCTGTGAGCATGCCTTTTCGGATGTCATTGTTGATTTTTCGGTAGACATCAGCTCCCTGTGAGGTGTTCTTTTTCTTTTTCATCTCTCTTCGTTTATCACACAGATCCAAAAGTTCAGGTGTGATCCACAGCTTCTTTTTTGGTCGGTGCTTGCCAAGGATCTCAGTGGCGGCATCTGTCACAGCTGAGTTGAAGGTGGTGGTCATGGTGTTGACATCTACTTCACCAGCCCCCAAAATGAGCAGTGGTGCAAATTTCCCTCCAATTGTGGCCTGAAATAGTTCTGCCACCTCTGGGTCTTGCAGTTTGTCCAGGTCGAACTTCAGTCTAGTGCACTTTGCTGTATTTACTCTCTTCAAGTGGAGCCGGAAAGACATCATCACGAGATCGTGGTCACTTCCGATGTCTGCTCCTGGAAAAGTACGTGTCCTGCCAATGTTGATGCTTGATCTGAAGCGTTTCTTGACCATGATGTAGTCTATTTGGTTGTGATGCTCCCCGCCAGGACTGTGCCATGTCCATCGTCTGGAGTTTTTGTGGAGACCAAGCGTGTTTGCCAGTACCAGATTGTTGTATCTGGCAAACTCCAAGAGTCTCAGACCCCTGTCATTTGTCTCGTTGTTGCAGTGGGGTCCACATGTGTCTCCCCAGTTGTGGTGCGCATCTTGGCCAACCTTGGCATTCCAGTCGCCTTGCACTATGACTATGTCCTTCTTCGGCACTTGGTCAAGGACCGCCTGTAGATTTTCATAAAAATCCTCCACTTCGCTGTCGTCATAGTCTGATGTTGGGGCGTAGGCCTGGATGACGGTGATGTTGAAAGGGGCTGCTCTCAGGCGGATGGTAATGAGTCTGCTGGAGACTGGGCGGCAACCCATGACAGTGGCTAGAATGTTCTTGTGGACCAAGAATCCAACGCCGTGTTCGTGCCTGTCATCCCTACCGCTGAAATAGAGCTTGTGGCCTTTGTCGGTCGTTGTTTCACCTAGGCCTTTCCAGCGCAGTTCGCTGATACCTAGAACATTCCATCGATAGTGGTCCAACTCGTGGGCCAGTTCTTCTAATTTTCCTTCCGCAGTTAGGGTCCTGACATTCCAGGTTCCTATGACGATGTTGTTTCTCGTGCGGATCTTGTTAAATTGTCCATCAGTAGCATACTTAACACCTCCGTCCTGGTGGCCAACGGAAGGCGCGGTCCTTGTGCCGTGTGACGACCCGGGCGACGACCGATCCGGTATGGAATTAGTGGGTTGTGTCATCATGTAGTGTGTCTTGGGCAAAAAAGACCTGGCGGTGCCCAATCCTCTCCAGGCTGTTGGCCACAGCCGAAATCCACGAATACAGTGTGGCTCGCCTTGGCCCTGAGCACATGGTCGTTGAACCTGTAGTAACGTGAGGTTCCTCCGCCCTGGCCGGTGACTTCTGTGTAGAAGACTTTCGCCCAGTGATGCCGTGCTAACATCACCCCTGTTAGTCGCCTCTTACGACACGCCGGGAAACGTTGGGTCTATTCTATTTAATGCCCGAACCCACAGAGCACATTTGTTATTATTATTATTATTGTTATTATTATTAATGTCATTATTATTATTATTATTATTATTATTATTATTATTATTATTATTATTATTATTATTATTATTATTATGACTCGAAACAGGAACATATACAATCAATTGTGATGCGGAGGTTCGATACCCTTCACAGCGGCCGTTGATCAGAGTTCCTTTAGCTGAATTCATTAATCCAACAATGCACGCTTAGAATCCAAACTGTATGATGCTACACATTTAAACAATACATCTTGCCATTTTATAAATCTAGGCTGTAGAGTTACGACAATCACTCCACCAAGCCCTGTTGTACTGCGCTCTCCCACATCGCAAGGCCTTTGCATAGGAGCCAATTTTGGCTCCAGCGAGGTACTAACCAGGGTCAAAGATCAAGCCGGCGACTTACCCTAGACAAGGATGTGATGATCAAGATGATCTCTGGATGCTCCTTGCGCCTGGCAACATCAATGGCCGTTTCGTTTTGCTGCAACAATACAGAATTTTGTTGTGTTAGTGTTCGATTATTAGAACGATTTAATCATGTGAAAAGGCGGGTCCTGACAAAAAACCTAAACCTATATAGGAACCTATATAGGAACTGAAATACTCTCAAAAACAAAAAACCTAAACCTATATAGGAACTGAAATACTCTCAAAAACAAAAAGAAGAGCAATCTTTAGTGTCCAGCATGGAGTTCTGCCCTTTACAAATTAACATAGTCGTCGTCGGCAATCGTCCATCATCCATCAATCGTCAATCATCATCATCATCATCACCATCACCATCATCATCTCATCCTCGTCGTCGTCTTAGATGATAAGGCAAAGCTGCAAAGCGCACAATGCTACGCTGAAAGCATGCCCAGGGCTCACAAACATACGACGAAAGGCCAAACACTGACGAAGAAACAAAATCGCCTGGACGACATCGATTCCGGTGATCTGATTTGTCTAAAGACGCCTTTAACTGCTCAACGTGTCAACATTTCTCCAACTGACAAACAAATAAACAAAACTATGACCCCAAAAACCCCAAAGCCGTAGACAGGACAAAAACTGGGAGGGAGGGAGGTAGAGAGAGAAGGTGGAGGAGAGTGCGGAAACTGTCACTGATAATTAGGCTAACCACAGAGTGAAGGGTGGTGAATGTAGCGACTGCAACGATAAATAATTAAGGTGTCAACATAGTAACGTTCGGCAGTATATACTTTATTAATGCTAAAGGGAGAGAGATAAAAATGAAGAGAAGATAACATCTACTTTCGGCACTAAAGATAGAATAAACAAAAATGTCCATGTCGAAGCGATCCCATGGGGGGTAGAGGGGGGGGGGGAGGGATCGTCAACAAAAAAATAAAATAAAATAAAAGAGTTGTCATTTTGCCTTCACATTCCTTGCACGTTGAGACAAGCATGCGACCTTTGCCAGGCATTGCCAAGCGCCGGTCCACATGCAGGTAATGAAACCCGTACTGAACTGCCGTGCACGGTCTGAGCAAACAGCGCTGTGGGGGAAAAAAACTGCGCTGTACAAACAGGGCCAAACACGGCACTGCAAAAACTGTGCAAACTGCACTAAAACAGCCCTGTACCGCGACAAACACGGCTCTTCAACCACACGGAAAGTCTGACATCTATAGGTCTACTATATGCCGGCCATTCAGCGTGGGCTGGGCCTTTCTTGAGAGCCGCTATCTCTCTTTTCCAGTTGACTTGCAAGTGAGAGTGGGCTTCCACAGGGCTCAGATAAACTATATACTCTTACCAGACTTGACACGATATTACACAAGTCAGACGAGGTCTGCACATTAATGTGAACATTGCGCGCGATTCATTTTATGATGTAACGTTTTGCTCTGCGGAAGCCTTGCAAATTATAATAAAAGACGGCATTTTGGAAATGTTGTACGCCGACGTGGTTGGTTTTTATTCTCTTTTTTTTTCCTACACTCAATATTATTTGCTTTGCTTCAGGTGTTTGACTCCACTAGCCTCCGATACTCCGTGCAGTCTTGTCCTCTTTTTTTCTTCCCTTCTTCTTTCTTCTTCCTGTTCCTTCTTAAATGTGGTCTGTATCGCTGTGAAATCCATCCAGATCTATCAGGCATTCCATTCCAACTAACAAACAAATATAGCCCACCGTTGCTTTTTGTCAGGTAGGACATCCGCGTCACACTGGAAAGTCGTTCGCAGTTTAGGGTGTCGGCTGAGAAGAGTAAATAAGAGTTGGGGTGAAGAGAGGAAGGGAGGGAAGGAGGGAGGGGAAGCGTGTTAGCTATAGTAAGAAAGGAATTTTGATAAAGAATCACCGACATAATTCTTTTGGCGAGACAGAAGAATATATTTTTTAAAGTTAATAAGTAGTAGTAAAGTCGCGTTTTTCGTCCTAGGACATGATGCGGTGTAAATAGGACGACAGAACAACAAAAAGAAGTGGTGGAGTAAAACAAAACATTTCGCTGTTTGTTACAAATGAACTGGAAGTTGGGGGTGGTTGGAGCGTTGAGGGGACGGTGTAGGGACAGACAGTGTCTCTACACCCTCCCCCCTCCCTCCCGTTAAACCAATTAACATTGAATCACCTGAATAAGCAAGACTTCGTTTAATCCCGGATTGGCTAGCGTGAAATTTAAACGGTCGTTTTCACAAATCCCTTCCGAAGCAGTAAGGCTAAGGTTGACCGCACTTAACAGGAATTCCTATTGATGTCATTGCTGAAGTGTAAAGTCGGGATTTATGTACATTCAAATCTCTTTCTAAGGGTACATTTGTGTAAAGTCAGGAAGGTCTATATTCAAATATCTTTCTAAGGGTAAATTTATCTTCTATCGGCCACAAAAAAGTGCTTGACAAGAAAGAGGACAGCCATTACAATTATCTTCACCAGTCACGAGCTTAAGGATGAACGCGCGGCATGCTTAGGACAGAGGCTGAAAGGGAGCGAGCGAAGTTAAGTGAGCATAACGGGGGATAGCTGGCAACTCCTCTAGCCTTCCACTGACAAAAAGATAAAAAGAGGCGAAGAACCTTAAGATAAAATAACGGAGTTGGGTCTACGCAGATCTTAAATGGAATATATGAATGCATCAACACTTTAGAGTCAGGTACGCCTTTAAATCAAGCTAAAAGCATAAACATTTGATTTTTATTCCCGACTGAAAAGAACGCCAAGGAAAATATTTTTTAAAAAGGTTTAAGAGAGTATAACGTGTCGAGCTAATCTATGCTAACGTCCTCCACACACGTACGTGTGAACAAGAGAGAGTTAGTTATAGTTAGTCATTGTTTGTAAGGACCAGCGGACTGCAAAGAGCCGAATCAGGACCACAACTTTGGTTGAGAGAGGACTCACCCCTGACCTCTATAAAAGATCTACCGAAACAACCCTATTGGTAACACTGAAGGCACGCTACCAGCCAGTCACTTTACAATAAAGGCATCCCATGCAGGGGACGCTGAGGTTATATTCTAATTTATCGAACCCCCGTTTACAAAACAAAATAGAACATAAACATAATTAAAAATATTAACAAAACACATACATATAAAATGCCTACATTGGTAAATAATACCATAGAAAGCCCTAGTGTAAAATGCTTCATTTCTTTAAAAAATTACCATAGGAAGCCCTATTGACCATTTGACAGAAAGCGTCCAATATCCCCCCAAGCTGACCCAACAGACACAATACACGAATGAGGAGTTTTGGGAGAGTTTTCAAGAAAAAAGGCAGGTAACTGGTCTGGCGAAGAAGATAGTACTAGTAGATTGATTATGATAGAACATAATAGGAACGAGAAAGAACAAACGAGAATGACAGAAACAGCGGTAATTTAAAACAATACATTTGTTTTTAAAAAAAGAAGATAAAAATAGGTATTCTATTTATACAGAAACCCCCGACACCCCAACGGGGTTGGGGAGAGAGAGAGAGAGAGAGAGAGAGAGAGAGAGAGAGAGAGAGAGAGAGAGAGAGAGAGAGAGAGAGAGAGCGAGAGAGAGAGAGTGAGAGAGAAAGACACGCAACACTGAATGTTAACAGTTTACAAAGCAGCGTTCTTATCCCAAGACATGGGGTAATACTCAGGAAGTATTGTCAACTGCCTTGCATAACAAAGAAAACGACGTGTAACAAGGCTATAAAAACAACAACTCTTCCTTTCCGCCCTTCAACAGTTATTACATCACCAAAGGAAAAGACAGAATGAAAACTCCTCCCAAATAAGAATTGAAAACTCCTCCCAAATAAGAATAATTCAGCTCTAACAAATCGACGCACCCAATTTTCCACTGAGATCCCGGCCCTATTACCCCTTCCCCTCCCCACTATCCTCCCCCCCCCCCCCTCTTCCTGCATATGCAGCCAATGTTCAAATTCCGTCACTTAGAGAAGTAGCTAGGAGCAGACGGGGGTAATGTACTTACAATCTTTGAGCAGGTCTTCACATTGGAATGTCCTACCATCAACAATTAAAAACAGCACAGACCGTAACTAGTTTTAAAAGCAAAAAACACACAGAACAAATTCTTCTGTTTTACATCGAACTACACTGCTACACGTGTGTTTGTGTGTACTGCTAGCCATGGACTGAGCGACCTTTGGACTACTACTACTACTGCTGCTGCTGCTGCTGCTGCTGCTGCTGCTGCTGCTGCTGCTGCTGCTGCTGCAGCAGTTGGTTGCTCATAAAACATTGGAAAAAGACAACTTTCATTCGCGGACATTGATCAACATAATAAAAGTTATCAATAAAGTACAGAATTGTTCACAGTAAAAGCGACTGACCTTGTTCTTGACGTAGACGTCAATGTGAGACTCCACCAGGATCTTGGCAATCTTTCGTCTCTTCAAGGCCGCGGCGATGTGCAGCGCTGTGTCGCCATTCTGTACCACACACATAAAACAATCAACTTTTTTGCTTCCAAACACTTACGATGGTTTACGATGACGATGGTGATGATGATCGTAATGATGATGAAGGTAATGATGATGAATGTAATGGTGATAATTGTGATGACGACGACGATGATGAACACGATAATAATAAAGACGATGACGATGATGTTGACGATGGTATGATGACGATGACGACAATAATAAAGATGATGACGATGACGACGACGACGATGATGATGATGATGATGATGATGATGATGATGATGATGATGATGATGATGATGATGATGATTCTAGTCTAGTCGTGATGGTGATAACAGTGGTGGAAGAAGAAGGAGAAGAAGCAGAAGAAGAAGAAGAAGAAGAAGAAGAAGAAGAAGAAGAAGAAGAAGAAGAAGAAGAAGAAGAAGAAGAAGAAGAAGAAGAAGATCATGGTCATGGTCATGATGATGATAATGACGACGACAATGAAAACATACCTTATTCTGGACGTTGAGTTTGCACTTGGCACTTATGAGTATCCGGCTCACTCCTGCATGGCCGTAGCGAGCTGCAGTATGCAATGCTGTATCGCCATACTGCACACGTAACACGTGCCAATGGTATAGCACAATAAATGACGAGAAAGAGGAGAGAGAAAAGAGGAGGAGAAAAAAGACGAGAAGGAGGAAGAGGAGGAGAACATTACATTAAATTATTATTGCTTTAGGTCCAGCAGACTCTTCCGAGCCAAATCAGGACCGGACAACCCCCGATCCGCATAAAAGATCTGCTGAAACAACCAGAGGAGGAGAAGGAGTCGGAGTCGAAAGGAAGAAGATTAGAGAGGATTGAGAGTAGGAAGAGAATTGGGGAAGAGGAGAGAAGGAAGATCGGGAAAAGAAAAGGAGAAGGAATATCGGGAAGAGAAGTGATGAGAGGAAGAGGAGGAAGAGGAGGAAGGAGGAGGAGGAAGATGAGAAGAAGGAGGAATAGAGAGGATGAGGGAAAAAGATAACGACGACATCATAGATTGGCTGGAGAGGAACAGGAACTTGAACAGCTGGTACAGAGGCTTGACACCACCTCCAGAGCCTCGATGCAGATGCGGATCTGAAGGTCCCGGGTTCGAGCCCTGTCCGGGCCATTGTGTTGTGTCCCTGGGAAAGACACTTTACTCCCGTTTCCTACTCCTTCGGATGAGAGTATAAACCGAGGTCTAGTCTGTGTGGCGCATACATTCCATCATAACGGACTTTAAAGATCCTGACGCTCATGTCCTAGACGGGTGAGTGCCGGTAACAAGAACACACCCAGCATGCACTTGGTCCTTCTCCCCCATCCCTGGCTGGCCAGGATAGTGCTCAGTTGTCCGGGCGTCAGACCATACGCCCAAAGGTTGCGGGTGGGCGTCTCGGGCGGTTTGAGTTAGATCCTGTATCGGCCAGCGCCTAGAGTCTGGCCAAGTACGGTGAGATAAGTGCGCTATAAAAATCCTCAATAATAATAATAATAATAATAATAATAATAATAATAATAATAATAATAATAATAATAATAATAATAATAATAATAAAATCCCCGCGCTGACCCCACCCTGAGGTGGCTTAACACAATATGCTGCTAGCGTGTGTACAAACCGCTACACTACCACTACAAGGAATCCCAAGTATTCAGAAAGCACAGAATATATAATAGAGAACCTGCACTAGTGTGAGCCACTTATGACCAGATTTCATCAGCATGTTCTTAACTTCTTAAGTGGTGGCCACATTTGGCTTAGTTTAACAGCCTTTGCGTTGGGTTATGAGATTTTTAACTGACCGGAATTTTGACGGGTGGCCAAATCTGATGAGTTTAGTTTCCACATTTGGCTTACGTTTTACGGTTTATGCATTGGGTCGGAGATAGTGGCGCCATCTTTATCACGGCTCAGTTCGAATTTATAAACGTGTGTAGCTGCGTAATTTCTCTACAACAAGGCACTTTTTATGACGATGTAATGTACTCTTTCACGATTTGACTATAATATCAAACAACTGTACTAAGATCGACAAGCAACTGCCTGAGCTCGCCAAGTCGTTTGTAGCAGACATCCTTTTGTTGCGTGTAATCATGTGTGTGGGAGGAGTTTAGGTAGACATCAAACTCGTGATGTCACACTCTCGCTTCTGATTGGTCCTCGTAAGCCCATCTTATGTATTTTTGCAGTAGAAATCAAACATGCGCTATCCTTGTGAAAGGAAATACATAAAGAATTCATACGCTTTACACAAGTGTGGCCGTGCCTTGGCTTTAGTGGTCAATATAAACACACAATAATGCAGTTTTATAATTATATTAACCAACAACTAGTGTAGCCTCATTCTGGTGAAATCATTGAAGTGGTAAGGAAAGTTCCCAAATTTAGTAAACCTTGGCGGTGTCTTCAGTCTTAAACTCTGCAGAAGCCTACTGGTAGCCTACTCTAATTCAAAATTCCATGAGCTGTATTGCTGTTGCTGCTGTACGTACGTTGTTCTGCAGGTCAGCGTTGATACCGCCGTACAGCAGGACACGGGAACTCTCGTTGTGGCCGTTCTGTGCCGCCAGGTGGAGCGCCGTGAAACCAGACTGCACACACGCACACAGGGTACAATAGAACAGTTTAACCTCTACAGGAACAAAACAGTAACAAACATCTATCCTAATCAGAAATGCTGATAAAATGTAATTACACTTCATGAGAGAGAGAGAGAGAGAGAGAGAGAGAGAGAGAGAGAGAGAGAGAGAGAGAGAGAGTGAGAGTGAGAGAGAGAGTGAGAGTGAGTGAGCGAGAGAGTGAGAGAGAGAGAGAGAGAGAGAGAGAGAGAGAGGAAGTGACTGAGAGAGGGAGGAAAAGACATTCAGTCAAACAGACGGACAGACAGAGACAGAGACAGAGACAGACAAACGAGATGTGTGCCTAATCAGTTATGCTAATGGTAATTACGCATCAGACTGAGAGACAGAAAGACACAAAGTGACAGACTGAGAGACAGACATACAACCAGAGACAGACAAACAAACAAAAACTCATAACGACACTCGCTCCGCCCTCTTGCTCTACGCGTAACACATACATACACACACACACACACACACACACACACACACACACACACACACACACACACACACCCACAACCGAGGACGCGTTAACTTCAATAAAAGTCAAAAGGTCCAAAACACTGTGTCCACACAGACTAATCATAGGTCTTTGACAAATCAATAACGGTACGTGACCAGAACAAGGGAAACCAGGGAAAGCCCGGTAAGTGAAAACTCCACCCAAAACACTTCAACTCCATTGAAGTCACTGCGCGCCTACTTTGTTCAAGGACTGGGTAAAACTCGGTACTGAAGTTTTTACTGAACAAGCAACGTGTTAAGTAGGTCATATCCATGCATTCGCCACTACAATGCTGAAAAATCAAATGTAATAATATATGTAACTGTGTAAATACAAGAACACATTTTTTAATGCTATGCATGCCGCTGCAGATTTTAGGAACGCAGATCAATGGACACGTCTTTAGGCCTACCATACAGAAAGCATCAAGTAGTTTCATTCACGCGTTCTTACACACAGCGCTTTTCCAGCTTAAGAGCTGCTCAAGGCGCTGGCCGATACAGGATCGAACTCAAGCCCAACGAGACGCTCACTTGATGCTTTTGGGCGAATCGTCTGACGCCCAGACCACCGAGCGCAATCCTTGGCAACCGGGGATATATGGGGGAAAAGAGGTCTAGACCTTACTGAATGTATTTGTGTAGCCGGCTCTCACCCGTCTAGGACATAAGCGTCAGGATCTTTGCAGTCCGTGCGATGGGTGGTCTTGCGTGCACTGACTAGATCTCAAGTTTTTGCACTCTCTCATCCGAAGGATTAGGGGCGCAGTGTCTTCATAAATTATTCCTCCCACTCCCCCCCCCTTCTCTCTCTCTCTCTCTCTCACTCCGAATTTTTACCCTATTCCACATATTTTAATCCCTCATTCTTTCGTTCTTTCTCTCTTTCTGCACCCCTTCTTGACTTCTTCCTTCCGTACTGTACCAGAATACTCACCTTGTTGGTTCTGAAGACATTAGCGTTGTACTTGATGAGAAGTTCTACAGACTTGCTAAAGCCGTGCCAGGCTGCCTCGTGTAAGGCCGTGTTCCCGTTCTGCAAACAAAAGGACAAACAGTTACAACATTATGGGTGGTGGCCTGTCGGTGCAGTGGGTTAGACGCCGTTTTCCTATTTTAGGCCGAAGATAGCAAGGTTCGAATCCCCGCGCTTATGAGACGTAAATAGGCGGTGCGAGACTTTCGGAAACAAAAGGTTCGTGGATGTCACAAAGTGCAGACATCAAGACAATGGACATGATGAATCGACCAAAACCTACTACTTCTTCTTCTTCTTCTTCTTCTTCTTCTTCTTCTTCTTCTTCTTCTTCTTCTTCTTCTTCTTCTTCTTCTTCTTCTTCTACTACTGCTACTTCTTCTACACCCGATACACATTGGTCGAACGCTACCAGAAGCATGCGTTCCCCCGTTGGGGTGCCGGGGGTTTCAGTTTAAATAGTATCCCCACTTTCTGGAAATTTAGTGCTTTAAATTCCCACTGTCGCTGTCTTTCTCATTTGCTCTTTCTCATTCCTGCTCTGTTCTATCAATCTGCTATACTATAGTCTTCTTTGCTAGACCAGTCTCCTACCTTTTTTCTTGAAAACTCTTCCGGGACAAGACTCCTTGTTTGTGTATGAGGTCTGTTGGATCAGCTTGGGAATGTTGGACGCTTTCTGCCAGGTGGTCACTAGAGCTTCCTATGATGTTATTATTTAGCAATGTAGGCATTTTATATGTATGTGTTTTGTTGATAACTTATAATGATTTTTGTATTCTATTTTGTTTTTGTAAACGGGGGTTCGATAAGTTGGGGTGAAGCCTCAGCCGTCCCCTGCGTGGGATGTCTTTATTGTAAAGTGACTGGCTGGTGGAGGGCATTCAGTTTTTCCACTAGGGTTGTTTCAGCAGAACTTTTATGCGGATTGGGGGTTGTCCGGTCCTGATTTGGCTCGGAAGAGTCCGCTGGACCTAAAGCAACAATTATGTAATGTAATGTAGAAGCATGCGTTATTAGTCGCCTCAACAGGCGATAAAGCATGCTCCCGTGCTTCAGAGCACTGCTTCATACACGCTTCAAGCTCTATAGTCACGGAAAAAGCGCAATTTCACTGCAGTGAACTCATGAAAATAGAAAAATATAAGTTTCGTCTCCTCTAGGGGACGAATTAGGTCAAACTGTATTAGTTTCTAGGTCAACTGTCTTTTACGAACCGTTTGACAATGTTTTTGAACCGTTTGTTGACGCCGGATAGTGTCCTCACTTGGTTTCATGCAATTTAAGAATCCAACAAGGCAATTGGGTTTTTGAGACGGAAAGAGCGGAATGTTGTAGAGCAACACTCTGTATATATTTACAGTGAAATTGCGCTTTTTCCGTCACTATAGCGCTTGAAGCGTGTAAGAAGCAGTGCTATGAAGCATGAGAGCATGCTTTATCGCCTGTTGAGGCGACTAGTAAAACATGCTTCTGGCAGCCTTCGACCAATGTGTGTACCGGGTGTCTTCTAATATTTCTTCTTCTTCTTTCCACAGGGCCGCCCCCCTTCTTCTTTTTGTTCTTCTTGTTCTTCTTTTTCTTTTTCATCTTCTCCTCTTCCTTCTTCTTCTGCTCCTCTTCCTCCACACAGGGCCACCGCCTTCAGTATCTGGAAGATTCTGCCGCTCGCTTTATTATCAAAGAGATATGTTTTGCTATTTCGACGGAAAAATTTGTTTTAGTTGTTTTTTGTTTTTTTTACCTCATCAGCAAAGTCGACAGCACAGCCAGCCTCTAGACACACCTTGACGACGTCCAGCAGACCTTGGGAACACGCCCTTAGTAATGCTGTGTAGCCCATCTGTAACAAGGATTGAAGATTCAAGATATAGATGTATTGTCCCCATAAATCACAAGGACATTGATGGTGTGGTGCGACGATTCCCATACACAATGACAAATAATACAGACTTCCAGGATCGCACAAACTACAAACAAAGGAAGTCTGCACATACTTTGAAAGACAGAACCATCACACAACCCCCTTTTTTTCTTAAGCATGCAAGCTTCATCCCAGCAAAATTCCTATATCACAAACCCGAAAACCACACCAACACATCTCCAGCTAAGAATATTATTATTATTATTATTATTGCTTTTATTATTATTATGTGCAATAGTATGTAGTAGTTGTAGTATTAGTAAATTAGTAGTAGGTAGTAGTAGTAAGTAGTAGAGTAGTAGTAGTAGTAGTAAGTAGTAGTAGTAGTAGTAGTAGTAGTAGTAGTAGTAATTAGTATAGTAGTAGTAGTAGTAGTAGTAAGTAGTAGTAGTAGTAGTAGTAGTATAGTCGATAGTAGTAAGTAGTAGTAGTATTATAGTAGTAGTAGTAGTAGTAGTAGTAGTTAGTAGTAGGCTTAGGAGTAGTATAGTAGTATTAGTAGTAGTATAGTAGTAGTAGTAGTAGTAGTAGTAAGTAGTAGTAGTAGTAGTAGTAGTAGTAGTAGTAGTTTACTGTTATTTTACATGAGAACGTATTGAAGGAAATGAGGAAGACGCATTGACGCTGGAATTTGAAATTAGCCTACCCAAATCTTCAAACCCTATCTACAACTCTTCTTTCAAAATGTAAAAAGATACATCCCTAGGTCATTCCTGTGGATGCCCTCCGACTCTCCCCTATCTGTCCCAGATGCTTCCGATCCATCTTGCCAGTGTAACTATAACCCCAACCCGGCGCAAGAATCTACAGTGCGTATGCAAAGAGTCGCATTTTACAGACACGCGGAATGTCCAGTTTGGAAGAAGGCGAGTCGGGCGTGCTGCTATACCAACTGCAGACGCCCATGTAAAAGGTGACGCGACCTTTGTGAGCATGAAAGTAGCGAGCAAGGATGTATCAGGCTGACAAAGCAAACGTGTGGAGAGGCGAGGTGATGGGTATCAATCAAAGGGAAGCAGGGCCTTGTTGCACCGTGAACAAGTGTGAACGTGCCACAAGTGCTAGTGCAAACATACGCTGGGTCGTCAAGGGGTGGTGTGACAGACAGGT
Organism: Oncomelania hupensis; assembly: GCA_036898135.1. Taxonomy (NCBI): domain Eukaryota; kingdom Metazoa; phylum Mollusca; class Gastropoda; order Littorinimorpha; family Pomatiopsidae; genus Oncomelania; species Oncomelania hupensis. The sequence goes on from CM072515.1 coordinate 66,278,784, forward strand.
ACAAAAATGAACGGATTGCCACTGCTGCTGCTGCTGCTGCTGCCGCCGCGGCAGGAGGATGGTGTTGCCGAGACGGTGTCCCTGAACAACAGCTTGAAGAAGAAGAAGAAGAAGAAGAAGAAGAAGAAGAAGAAGAAGAAGAAGAAGAAGAAGAAGAAGAAGAAGAAGAAGAAGAAGAAGAGGGGTGAGGGGAACGAGCTCAAGAAGAAGAAGAAGAAGAAGAAGAAGAAGAAGAAGAAGAAGAAGAAGAAGAAGAAGAAGAAGAAGAAGAAGAAGAAGAAGAAAACGACAATAATTTTAAGAAAGCTGTTTACTCTTGATTTACCGACCATTAACCAAGATGAACTAAGCATGTTACAACAATCACAAAAAACGTTGGCTAAACCTGGATTCAGATCGTAAATGGAGAGAAGATATACACGCAAGCACGCACGCACAAGTACACACCCACCCACCCACCCACCCACACACACACACACACACACACACACACACACACACACCCGCGAATACAGACAGAAGAAAGTTCGAAATAGGACCAATGTCGCCGCTATATCAGGGAAAGCCATGTCGCACTAACGATGAGACTTAAAGGAACGGCTACACAATCCGTTATCGCCATGCGCCATCTTACGTCTATGGCGCCACAAACCTTTTCACTATTGTTTCTTAAGGTACGAACCCACCGTTCAAAGCCTCTCCATCCACATAACCCACCGTTCAAATCCATAATCCACTATAGTCTACAACGCTTCTTAGGGCACACCCGCACCGTTCAAAGCCTCGATCCATACAACCAATATAAAAGACACAAAACATAGTTGACCAGATGATGTACTGTCCTCATGTACAAAAAGGCAAGATATGGGTAACACATAGTTTTAATTAACGCTTTTCAGTTGTTGTTGTTTTAAAGTTGTTGTTGTATTTTCAGTTGTTGTTGTTGTTATTGTTTTTACTTTATAACCGGTGTGGCGTCAGTTCCTCTGCAGTTGTTTGTGTAGAGCGTGAAAAGTACCGGAGAAATAACCGTACCCTGAGGAGCTCCTGTGGACGTTTGTTTGAGAGATGAGTCAGGAGAGTGAAAGCGGACGACCTGAGATCTGGACACGAGGAAATGAACGATCCACAGGACGAGTCTAGGAGTCTAGTAGTAGTGATAGTAGAGCGAGCGTTGCGGCCAAGTGGGTTAAGGCGGGACTAACTTGCCTTATCCACAGGCCAGAAACCAATGGCACCTGACAGGTGTGGGTTCGATCCAGCATCTGGGCGTTATGTTTCTCCGAATATTATTTACTTTCGACTCGGGCAACGTCTCGGGGGTTTTCTCCGGGTACTCCGGTTTGCTCCCCCAGCAAAATTTCAAAATCACAACTAATGTTATGTAGGTTGGGTTTGGGCGCGCCACAGGCTGCGACTACGCTTTCCCCAGGGGAGGCGGCCCAGAATTTCCCTATGGAAAAAGGGACAATAAGGTAAATAAAAATATTTTAAAAAAAAAGAAGTAGTAGTAGTAGTGGTAGTAGTAGTAGTAGTGGCAATAGTAGTAGTGGTGGTAGTAGTAGTAGTAGTAGTTGTTGTTGTGGTAGTAATAATAGTGGTAGTAGTAGTAGTAATAGTAGTAGTGGTGGTAGTAGTAGTAGTGGTGGTGATGGTAGTAATAGTAGTGGTAGTAATATTTGTCGTAGTAGTGGTGGTGGTAGTAGTAGTAGTAGAAGTGGTAGTAATAGTAGTAGTAGTAATGGTAGTAGTAGTGGTACATGGTAGTAGTAGTAGTACTAACAGCAGTAGTAGTAGTAGTGGTAGTAATAGTAGTAGTAGAAATAGTAGTAGTAGCAGCAGCAGTAGTAGTAGTAGCATAAAAGAAAATCTTTACATGAAAAAAAATTCTGTTGCACCCGCCCAAATTTACAGTTACAGGTTCTGTAAAGAACCAGATGATTGGGATTGGTGGGCGGTGTTTCGTTTATCTTTACGTTCGACAGCCATCCATCCAAATAGGTCTACTAACCGGGCTGGTTTCAGTGGCGTAGGTAGGGATTTGGGGCCCGGGGGGGGGGGGGGGGGGGGGGGCTTGACCTCTTTGGGGGCCCATGCATTTTGACATTCGACATCATGACATGAGATAATGTACTTAATAAATATATAAGTCTAAATTTACTAACTTATATAACAAAGTGAATACCAAGATTACATGGCGATGGCGTAATATTTACTATTTATTGTAAAAAAAAATTTCGCTCACTCCTTTGGCCCCCCCCCCCCCCCTCAAGCTAGGGCCCGGGGGACTTTCGAATTTGGACCCCCCCCCCCCTTCCCCCCTCCCTTAGGTACGCCACTGGCTGGTTTTATGCTTATTCCGTTAGTGCTTTTAACCATAGCACTGCCGCTCAAAAATGGATGTCTGCCTCTAAATTACTGTGAGGATACTCAAATTATAAGCGTGATCCTCTTCTCTCCACGCAGCCGAGGGAACCCTCTTTCTTAAGAAAACCTAATGTAACGGAAGAAGAAGAAGAAGAAGAAGAAGAAGAAGAAGAAGAAGAAGAAGAAGAAGAAGAAGAAGAAGAAGAAGAAGAAGAAGAAGAGAGAACAAAAAAGTAGGTGAAGGTTTGTTGAGGTTCGTGCCTCACCCTACCACCCCCCGCCCCACCCCCCATCATCCCTCATACCCTTTATGGTTTGACAGCGATCTCGCTCATTGGTGGTCCTCCTTCGCGTGACAAGGCATCAGGAACAGTGGAATAATATTACAGTTTGTTCTCAAATTCATGTGGCATGGGTGATCGTTAGTAGTATAACATTTCTG
>CM072515.1:66286592-66314092 GCA_036898135.1 Oncomelania hupensis
AGCTCTGATGACGAGTTTATAAGTCAACCTAAACTCCTCCCACACGCATGATTACATGCAACAATGGATGTCTGCTACTTGCTACGTCTTGTCGAGTTAAGGCAGTTGAATTCACTAGTTGCGTGTCGATCTTAATAAAGTTGTTTCATATTATAGTCAAATCGTGAAAGAGTACATTACTATCCTATCCTGTCCTATCCCGTAACTCAAATGTCGTTGGGACACCACAGATGATCGTTTAATCAGCGTACTCCATCTTTCTCTGTTCTCAGCAACCCTCATGGCTTCATTCAGTGTCAAAGCAGTCCATTCTCGAATGTTGTCCTCCCACTTCTTTTTCTGTCTCCCTCTTCTTCTGCCTCCTTGCACCGTGCCTTGAAGGATGGTTTCTGCAAGGCCTGATGCTCTGGTGGCGTGGTTATACGATCGGAGTTTCCGTTTATTCACCACTGTGAGCATGTCATCGTGTTGTCCAATGGCTTGTGTGATGGTCTGTCGGAATTCGACGTTGGGGATGTGCTGGTTATAGGATATGCCCAGAAGTCTTCTGTAGCACCTCATCTCCATGCTTTATATTCTTCGTTGTAGGTCTGCAGTGAGGGTCCATGTTTCGCAAGCGTATAGGAAGATGGAGATGACAAGGGAACACAGCAGCCTTACCTTGGAGTGTAGACTGATGGTCCCGTCTTTTCAAATGGGCTTCAATCTTGTGAGGGCAGCATGATACAATGGCTCCTAAATATTTGAAGCTATATGCACTGTGTTGAGGGACTGGTCTTGGACTTTGATATCGGATGCCATTGGTGTTGTGGTCATCATTTTGGTCTTTTCCAAAGGCTCTTAAGGTGGTGTCAAACCTCTGTACCAGATGTTCAAGTTCTTGTTCCTCTCCAGCCAATCCACCAATGTTATCCGCAAAACGAAGGTTGGAGATTGCTCTACCATCTATACTGACTGTGCCTTCGTGATCTGCAAGGGATCTGACATGATGCGCTCTAGGAAGATGTTGAAGAGTGTTGGAGAGAGTAGGCATCCTTGACGCACGCTGATTGTTGTTCTAAACCAGCTCCCGATGACGCTGTTGTAAGGACTGCGCTGGTAGCCTTGTCATACAGGCTTTTGATGATTTCAATAATGTTAGGTCAAATGTTGTATACTCTCATGGTTGCCCACATAGCTGTATGCCAGACTCTGTTAAACGCTTTCTTGAAGTCTACAAACATATGATATAAATGTTGTTGGTGCTGTTGGTATTTCTCGCAGATTATTCTGAGGTTGAAAATCTGTTCAGTGGTACTTCGCCCTGCCATGAATACTGTTTGTTCGTCATCTATGATTTTTTCAGCTTGGGGCTTCAACCTGTTGAGTATTATTTTCAGGAGGACCTTGCAGGGATGGCTGATGAGGCTGATGGTGCGGTAATTTTCACACTCCTGAAGGTTGATGTGTGAATGTGAAGGCTGAGTGATGACAAGCGACTGGGTCCATGGTGTAGGCCACTCCTCACTCTGCCAGGTCTTGTTACAGATAAAGGTAAAAGGTCAATCATCGCTTCTATTCCTGCTTGAAGCAATTCTGCGGGTATGTTGTCCATTCCCGCTGACTTCCCCTTCTTCAGCGATTGCACTGCTGTCACAACTTCTTCTCGGAGAATTTGGAAGATTTCATCTTCTCTGTTCTGGGGACATGCTAAAACTGATGGGTCTCCGTTTGGTGTGTTGTTGTTAAGGTCAGAGCAGTATTCTGTCCATCTATCCAAGGTTTGTTTGTTCTTCTGTAAGACATACGCCGGATTTGCTTTGTGTCGTGGAGACCTATGGCTGTTTAACACTTGTCAGCCGCTTCACAGTCTGGTAGTCCTTCTTGTCGTTGTTTTGCTTGTTCAGACTGTTCTCTATTTCATGGCACTGATCTCCTTTGTTGTGCGCATACCTTTTCGGATGTTATTGTTGATTTTTCGATATGCATCAGCTCGCTGTGAGGTGTTCGTTTTCTTCTTCATCTCTCTTCGTTTGTCAAACAGGTCCAAAGGTTCAGGTGAGATCCACGGTTTCTTCTTTGGGCGGTGCTTTCTAAGGATCTCAGTAGCGGCATCTGTCGCAGGCGAGTTGTAGGTGGTGGTCGTGGTGGTCATGGTGTTGACATCTACTTCAACAGCTCACAAAATGAGCAGTGGTGCAAATTTTCCTCCAAATGTGGCTTTGAATATTTTTGCCACCTCTGCGTCTTGCAGTTGTCCAGGTCGAACTTCAGTCTGGTGCACTTTGCTGTGTTTACTCTCATCAAGTGGAGCCGAAGGACATCATCACAAGATCGTGGTCACTTCCTATGTCTGCTCCTGAAAAATTGCGTGTCCTGCTAATGTTGATGCTTGATCTGAAGCGTTTCTTGACCATACATGTAATGTAGTCGATCTGGTTGTGATGCTCCCCGCTGGGACTGTGCCAGGCCCATCTTCTGGATTTTTTGTGGAGACCAAGCGTGTTTGCCAGTATCAGGCTGTTGTATCTGGCAAACTCCAAGAGTCTCAGACCCCTGTCATTTGTCTCGTTGTTGCAGTGGGGTCCACATGTACCTTCCCAGTTGTGGTACGTATCTTGGCCAACCTTGGCATTCCAGTCGCCTTGCACTATGACTATGTCCTTCTTCGGCACTTGGTCAAGGACAGACAGCAGATGTTCATAGAAATCCTCGACTTCACTGTCGTCATAGTCTGATGTTGGGGCATAAGCCTGAATGATGGTGATGTTGAAAGGGGCTGCTCTCAGATGGATTGTAATGAGTCTACTGGAGGCTGGGCGGCAATCCATGACAGTGGCTAGAATGTCTTTGTGGACCGAGAATCCAATCGACAACATCCCTTTATTAAAAACTACCCAGGCAGCGACCCTAGATTTTAGAAATAGTGTTGGCCGTGGCTTCTCTTTAAAAAAAAAAGGTTAGTTTCCTTCCCATGTTAGTTGCCTTCTTGTGGATATTATTGTGTTCCGACTCAAGATGCTTTCCTTCAGGACTGCACTCAAGTAATCGTCTTCCCATGCTGTTGGAAATCAGTCACTTCATTATTCAGCAAGCCCAGCTGATACTCTCACGAGCTGAGAACTCAGCAAAATGGCCGTCTGTATCTAGGACCCAATTCCACAAAACTTACAACACTGGCAGCGGAAAAAGGCGAGACAGATCTTTCCTATTTTTCCTTGATTCCCAGCAGGATAGCTTCCGATACGGATTGCGTCCAGGATACTGTCGTTAACCTCAGTCCCACTTTCACATGTGAGACAACCACAACCTACAGCTTTGCTTCTTCTTTTTTAAAAATCTCCCTTTTTAAAAAAATCTCTCTCCATCAATTGTTACCATTTGGGGTTACTTACACTGGACGAAACATCATTGCACAAGCTGAGACCGAGAGGGAGAATTCTCGCAAGATCTGTTACACCTCTGTCGATCTGCAAGCTAGAACTGTGAACACTTTCACCTGCCCTCCCCCCCCCCCCAATTATAGGCGACCAGTGGAATGACTTTTCACCTTGACCTAAGAGCTTTAGTGTAAGCTCCCTGCCTTGACCAAAGCCAAAGGGCTTCATGGCTATTATTTTCTGACAGGTCATGATGACCGCACTAAGACAGACCGCTGACTTCGGCGCATTGATTCTTCGCCATGCTCGCTTAACTATGCATGCCTGTAAATATAAGTTGTAGGTAAAGAGAGAAAGGTCAACACGACTACAACGGAGAACTGTGAATATTTGACTTCCTGGATCCTTCCGGATCCCCACAATACACCCCTTCCCCCTCCCCCCCCCCCGCATGCACTGGCTTAACAAAGAACCCACAATATTGATGATGATGGTGGTGATGATGATGATGATGATGATGATGATGATGATGATGATGATGATGATGACACACACACACACCCACTCGATTCTACCATTCACTCTTTAACGTGATAAAAAGTATATTACATAATTATACGATTAGGCCTAAAGTTGTATACAGCAAGTGAATGAATTATCGCCTGGGAAAAAAATCGATTTAATTCTTCTTTAATTTAATATATAATATAAGAATATATATTCATACCTTAGGCCTAATCGTCCCAGATTGCAGTGCATGTAACCACGACAGGTTGTAACAGAATACTGTCCTCAACAATAAAACAGTCCCTCTTACCAAATACTACAAAGTCTAACAGTAAAAGCTGTTCGAAGGTAATAAAAGGATATAAGGAAATACATACATCGGTCCAAATCCTTCTAAATCGATCTTGACTTCCCCCCCCCCCCCCCCCCCCCCCCCTTCCCCCTTCCACCCTTCACCCCATATCCCCTAAAAAAATGTCCTACCGACACACAAATGGAACAGGAGGAAAGAAAGAGTAATGACTACTAAGCCATAATATTAGCTCCCTTCTTACACTAAAACCACCGCTATGCATTTCCAGTCGAGTCCAATGAATTGACAAGACAAACAAAATTTTTTTGACCCGCTGGAAAATGAAATGCACCTCTAACTGCTTTACAAAACACCCACGGCTTTGAACGATTAAAAAAAATCAGAATGCGCACTGCCTACTTGAGCCTAGTCGAGAGAGGTCTGTCTACCTATAGCGGAAAGACGGCTGTAAGCTTCGGCGTCTCAGCTACGCAGTGTGCGCAGCGTGGTTTTAACCACAGGCGCTTTAACCAATAAAAATGGACCCTCTGCAAGAATTTTATGTATATGATAGGTACTTATCCGTTACATCTCCGCTATCGGAGATTTACAAAATTCTTGCAGGAGTCCATTCTTCTTGGTTAATGCGCCTGTGCCTGTGGTCTTAACCTTTCTAACATTGCCTTCTACGCATGTCATACGACTTTACAGTCACACATTTAAAACACCTGACTGGGAAAGAACAAAAAAAGCAGAATAATAATAATAATAATAATAATAATAATAATAATAATAATAATAATAATAATAATAATAATAATAATATGTAGTAGTAGTAGTAGTAGTAGTAGTAGTATAACAATACGGGATGTTATACCCGCCTTATTCTTAAATCAGACTCAAAGCGCGGCGATCTGTAACCAACATACACGCTCACATGTTTACAGACATTCATCACCCTTATGGCGTAAAAGGCAAGTCGGCATTAGATGTCGGAAAGGACATCGACGTTTTATTTTTGAAATGTGAAAACCGACTGCCTCCTATACCATTACTGAAGTTGAAATGTTTAGACCGACTGCCTCCTATACCATTACTGAAGTTGAAATGTTTAGACCGACTGCCTCCTATACCATTACTGAAGTTGAAATGTTTAGACCTACTGCCTACTATACCATTACTGAAGTTGAAATGTTTAGACCGACTGCCTCCTATACCATTACTGAAGTTGAAATGTTTAGACCGACTGCCTCCTATACCATAATTGAAGGGAGATAGGGAGAAAACCGGAGCGCCCGGAGAAAACCTTCGGCGACCTGAAAATTTCGTACCGAAGTCACATAAGTCCTCTCCCCTTGCGAAGTTCGAGCCCGCGACCTTAGGAATAAGCATAGGAAACCACCTCAACTCCAGACTACCCCAAGTAGGGCTTGAGGGATGGGCACAAAAGAAAGAAATCGAAGACAGCTCATCTTCTTTAACAGGCTTTCTGGCTGATTATCGAGTTTGATCACCACTCCTCGCTTCCAATATCCAACACTAATACGTGTATTATAAGATGAATGAGTAGACGGTTTCTAATTCTTTTATTATAATATACTTCTCCATCGTCGTTACGTGTGTATAATAATAATAATAGCACTTCTTAGGAAAACCATTTCCTGGCAGCAAGACTTTGGAACATTTATAGGGCTTGAGACAAGAGTGCAGAATGGGTTTACACTCAACGCCATCTGTGGAGACAATGGAAAATGGGTGGCCAAAACACCCGACAAAGATCATGGCCAGAAGCATAAATTGCACTACAAGAGATCGCAATGCAGCCAGACAATCCCCAAGACAGCGACAACAATACCTTTACAGTCTTGGCGACAATAACATAAAAATGAAGCAACAGACTTGAGAAGACATTAGGTTTGTGTTGGAAAGAAGCCAGGAAAAGGAAGTCGTGACTACAAATATCACAAAACGGATAGGTCGACTCGACTATCAAATAATAAAAAGTCTTAAATTAGACTATAATTATACGGCAACTGATTATGAAGTAATAAAATGTCTTAAATGAGAATATATAGGCAAATTGATGATGACATGATAAAATATCTTAACTTACAATATATTGGCCAAATTATTAAGAAATAATAAAAAGCCTTACATTTAAATGAATGTAATTAATGGGGAGGGAATGGAGGGGGGGGGGGGGTAGGGCTATCAAATACAAAAAACAAATATTTCTCAAGGCGACAATGACGATTAGAAGCTGTCGATTTTTTTTAAAAAGAGGGATCCACTGATAATGAACTTAAGGAATTTATTTAACGGAGACAAAACGACACAGACAAAATAGACAAACAGATCGGGCAGACAAAAAGACCGGGCAGACAAACACAAAACGACTGGTGTGGGCATTAACCAGATCTCCATTTTACAATTAACCCTTATGTTATGACACTTCCAAAATGTTGCTGCAGCTGCTGCTGCTGCTGATGATGGCGATGACTACAGCCATGAAGAAGAAGAAGATGATGATGATGGTGATGGTGATGATGATGATGATGATGATGATGATGATGATGATGATGATGATGATGATGATGATGATGAAAATGATGATGACGACGAAGACTACGATGAAGACGACGATGATACTAATGATGATGATGATGATGATGATGATGATGATGACGAAGACGATTATGATGTCGACGACGATAATGCTTATACTAATTATGATAATGATGAAGACAGTTAAGACATAAGAAATGTTATTGTTAAGACATAAGAAATGTTATTGTTCATTTCATTGTTCATTCACAGCTAACAACAACAACAACAATAATAATAATAATAATAATAATAATAATAATAATAATAATAATAATAATAATAATAAAATAATCATCATCATAAAAACGATATTTATATAGCGCTTTTTTCTATTGAAAATCGCTTCACAGCGCAATTATCACGCATTGGCACAGCAAAAAAGAACATCGTATCAAATCATAACAAGACAAACCAAAAACAAAAAACACACACACACACACAAGAATATATTCACACTGGCAGATGTGGGTTAGTAGAGACCATGCAGAATAGACCACTGTTATGGAAGATAGTTAATGAGCAAATCAAGGCAAGAAGAGTTTTTAGGTTCTGTTTGGAGGAGGAGATTGAGGCTTTGCTGCGGAGAGAAAGTGGGATCTGATTCCAAGCAGACGGTCCAGAGGCAAAGAAAGAGCGGGATAGCCAGGATAACTGTAGCCTGTTGGGAGCGAATATCTTATAATTAATAATACACCATTAGACACTCACCGCATCCTGGGCGTCCAACTGACATCCTTTCTCTATCAGCACCTTGCAGGTGTCGGCGTATCCATTTTGTGCCGCATAGTGCAACGCCGTACGACCGTCCTGAAACACAACGCATATCACAATGATAGACACGGGCTCCGACTTTATTTATTGCCACATGACAAACTACACAACAAGCACTTCCACATCAGGAACAACAACAACAACAACAACAACAACAACAACAACAACAACAACAACAACAACAGCTTCTCCGTCAGACAGGCAAAGCACAACGAGAAATAGATTACTGACACCGAGGATTTTCTCCGAGTGCTCCTATTTCCTCCCTCTCTTCAATAATGGTATTGGATGGTATTAAATGCAGGCAATCTAAAATGTCCACAAAAAAAAGTATTTCTATTCTACCTTCTGTAATAGCGGTCTGTTCAGATCGCCGCGCTTTTGAATTCGACAGAAAAAAGCGCGTGATCGTATCCTTTACTACTACTACTACTACTACTACTACTACTACTACTACTACTTCTACCACTACCATTACTATTAATACTTCCTATCCTATCCTATCCCATAACTCTGAGGTCGTAGGGGCACCACAGATGATCGTTTAACCAGCATACTCCATTTTTCTCTGTCCTCAGCAACCCTGATGGCTTCGCTCAATGTCAAGCCAGTCCATTCTCGAATGTTGTCCTCCCACCTCTTTTTAGGTCTCCCTCTTCTTCTACCTCCTTGCACCGTGCCTTGCAGGATGGTCTTTGCAAGGCCTGATGATCTGGCGACGTGGCCGTGCCATCAGAGTTTCCGTTTCTTCACCACTGTGAGCATGTCATCGTGTTGTCCAATGGCTTGTGCGATGGTCTGTCGGACTTCGTGGTTGGTGATGTGCTGGGTATAGGAAATGCCCAGAAGTCTTCTGTAGCACCCCATCTCCATGCTTGTATTCTTCGTTGTTGATCTGCTGTGAGGGTCCATGTTCCGCAAGCGTATAGGAAGATTGAGATGACAAGGGAGCACAGCAGCCTTATCTTGGAATGTAGACTGATGATCTTGTCTTTCCAAATGGGCTTCAACCTTGCCAGGGCAGCAGTTATTTTTACTGAGTGCTTACATTGTACTAAATACCTTGTCAAAACAAAAGCCTCTATAAAATAATTCTATTTTGATTTTAACAATAACCACACCAACAACAAGATATTTTATAGCTCTTTTCTTCCCAAAAGATTCGGCTCAAAGCGCAATAATCACGCATTAACACACCAATTAAAAAAGATCCACGACAATGCAAATAATGAACAGCAAAGAGAATTAAAATGGGAAGATGAAAGTACCGGATGAAAGGGAAATATGGAGATGAAAATATCAGGTGAAACGGAAATGGGAAGATGAAAGTACCAGATGAAAAAAAAAAACTACGTGCATCCTATATACAAGATGTCATACAGAAATCCCACTAAAGTAATCAAGACCTCAACTTGTAGAATACGTGTGTGGAGTGCGAGGTTCAGAGAGGGGAGGGCGTGGGTGGGGGGTGGAAGTCCTATGTTTGAAGAACCTGGAGTTGACTTCTTTTTATTTTAAAGAATCTCACATGTTTCGCAGTATTTGCCTAGAAAACAATTTCTGCTCATGACTTTGAACTGATTGGGAGCATAGCATTACAAGTTAGAACCAGTCGGTTTAGACACAGCTTCTTCCCGAGGCTGCCCTCTCAGTACCAGTGACCTCAGTTGTTCACAGAGCACGAGCTGTGCACACTTTCTTGATGTGTGCTTTAACACATTATATGATAATTTTGCCTAGATTTATATAGCCATAAAGAATTGTGTACGAGTGTGTGTGTGTATGTATGTATGTATGTATGTATGTATGTATGTATGTATGTGGGCATGCGTGGTTTACTTTTCAAAACAACTTTCTCCCTTAAATCATTAAATGCCTTAAAGTCTAGTGTAAGCATGTTTGTTGTTGTAGAGTGGCTGAATGTTTTACAGCATCATCAAAACAAAATCCTATGTATTGTGAATTCCTTGGGTAATAAAGTGCCTTGACTTGACTTGATTTAAGTTTCACGCGTTTCACTTAAAACTATACACAGGACTTCTACAACAATCTATTTAATGATCCGGGACTCCCGTGCAGTTTAAATTAACTGAGTGCTGAGTCATTCACGTCAAACTGACCAAACGTTAACCTAATGACCGTGCATCGGAAGCCTATTTGGTGACAACACAAGCGCAGCAAACTCTATAAACGACGGCAGTCACAATCGACAGACTCGCTCTATAGCAAAACAAATTGGTTAAAACAATTAGTTGGCAATTGTCTTAGCGATGTCCGGCGCTCACGTCATACAAAGTCAATTTTTGAACGGACAAGGCCGATGAACATGTCAAATTTGTAAAACCGTCAGTTTAACGAGAGTCGAGGCGCTCATACACGCAGGTCAAATAAAATTCACTCCGAAACGACAGAGAGCTCTTCCAATAGCTGCTTTCCATTTTGGGTGGTTTAAACAAGTAACTGTTATTCAAATGAACACGTATGAAAAAAAAGCAAACCGTTACATATACAACAAAGCTTACATAAGCCGACCCTGTGCATGTACATTATACATTAGTATGAGACAGGAAACAGTTGAAGCCATTCCAGTTGACTTGTAGAATGAACCAATGAATGAACGAAAAAAATATAAACAAGCACATTAATTTTTCCGCACAAGAAGCATAAGCACAGTGCACGTTCAGAACCGTTTGCTCTTGTTCTGTTACTCCGAACGCTTGCAGTTTTCAGCTTAATTCCATCCAAGACTATATATTTATAGTGTTCATATATGGCTATTGTCCCCTACAAGCTTAACGTGTCCGGGGACGTTAATTTACTCAACAACTTGGCTAAGGTATAAATATTTGATTCCATTCAATCTAAGATACAATGACAGGAAAAACGAACACACAACAGAAAATTCCTTAAGACTACGCAGAGACAGCATATAGACTTCATTGAAACGGTGACCGCTGCCGTACATGAAGGAAATACTCAAACAGTTCAACAATGCACAAACGTTCCCTAATCATGGGGTAAAGTCAAAGGCAAACGTATGTATATATAAAAACAAAAAAGCAAAGCAAGATGAAGATGACACGAAAAGAAATAAATGCGACGGTCTATCTCCTATTGGTAGACTTTTATAGTTTGGTGTTAAATCCCTCTTCCCCTTTCATTCCATCTTGTTATAAGGTTCTTAATTGTGATTTGATTATATTGTTGTTTTATTAATTAATGTCTAATATCACCTGAATGTGTGAATAGACAATAAATGAAATATTGATTGCGACGGTCTGTGAGTTCTTATTTGATTGTATCTTAACTGTAAAGTTTGAAGTAGAGAAGAAAGCAAACAGAGAAAAAGCGATGTGTGTGTGTGTGTGTGTGTGTGAGCGTGCGCGCGCGTGTGTGTGAGAGAGAGAGAGAGAGACAGACAGACAGACAGACAGAGACAGAGACAGAAACAGACAGAAAAAGAGCAAGCGATGGTCAAGACTTCAATACAGGCCAGTTGTTGGACTGCTACTGTATTTGTTCTGGCCATACTGGGTTTGCAGACCTTGGGTCAAGCCACTGTTGACCAGCAGTGGACCCTTCTACTGTGTCCAGTTTCCCACGTTACCACAGCTCCAACTTGAGGCGACTTCAAAGGAGCTCAAATTGACACGTCATTTCACTCCAGTCTGAATTGACTTTCACAGATAGGGCTAATTGTGAAGTACATAAAGTGACGATTTGACAAACATCTTCAAGTGGATTGGGACCTACGACGGGTTTTAATAATTATATCCAAGCGTAGAAAATGCCTCTTCCTCCTCCTCCTCCTTCTTCTTCTTCTTCTTCTTCTTCTTATCCTCCTCCTCCTTCTTCTTCTCCTTCTTCTTCTCCTTCTCATCCATCATCATCATCATCATCATCATCATCATCATCATCATCATCATCATCATCATCATCATCATCATCATCATCATCATCATCTCCGTCTCGTTCTTTATCTGTTGACACTTTAGATTAAAAAGCGGTCATTGTTTGTGTTTTGAATAAATTAAAAGAATAATCAGCAACATGGAAGGGATTGCAGAGCATAGACGATATATGAATGAATGCAGACATGGAATATATCATTACCTATGCAGGCGGGTCGGATGGCGATTCTATTTTTCTTTTCGTCGATAAAGGAAAACAAATAATTTTAACAGACTGTAAGGGAATTATTATTATTATTTTTATTATTATTATTATTATTATTATTGAGGATTTTTATAGCGCACTTATCTCGCCGTACTTGACCAGACTCTAGGCGCTGGCCGATACAGGATCTAACTCAAACCGCCCGAGACGCCCACCCGCAGCCTTTGGGCGCATGGACAACCAAGCACTATCCTGGCCAACCAGGGATGGGGGAGAAGGACCAAGTGCATGCTGGGTGTGTTCTTGTTACCGGCACTCACCCGTCTAGGACATGAGCGTCAGGATCTTTAAAGTCCGTTATGATGGAATGTATGCGACACACAGACTAGACCTCGGTTTATACTCTCATCCGAAGGAGTAGGAAATGGGAGTAAAGTGTCTTTCCCAGGGACACAACACAATGGCCCGGACAGGGCTCGAACCCGGGATCTTCAGATCCGCAAGCCAAAGCACTACCATTAGACCACCGTGCCTCTATATGTTGAATGGTGGTCAGTCTGTCTCACCAAAGATTAGCTGTATGAGACAATCAATCAATTAACCATTTGTTGTCTATTCACACCTTCAGGTGATATCAGACATTAAAATGTACTGAAATGTGCAAATGCACTGGGACATACGGAATCTGAAGTCACTGCAGTCACCACTGCATGTTCTCTCTATTTTATTCTTCCCGTTAAAAACAGAAGAAGTTTCACAAAAAAGCCTTATCAATAAATTCGCAATAAGGGTACGGGGTACCAGCAGCAGTAGTATTACTATAGTAAAACCCCCGAAAGGACAAACAATAAAACAGAAAGATCGAACTCCTTAGTACTTACACACTCAGCATACATGTTAAAGGTGAAATGACACATTAACTTGGAGGTAGCGGTAATTCCGATATATATTATTTTAAACTTTACTTCGCTGTAACGTAAATATAGCGTTAAAAACAACAACAAAACCTTCCAATTTCTCTGAGCTGACTCGGTAGGTGAAAAGGGTGGCAAGAAGGAAAAAAACTGTCGGTGCACATGTCATGCCCGAATAGTCCAGCAGAAGTTTTTCTAGCTCGTATTTTCTACACCGTGAACGACCAGATTGTGCGTCAGTTAGTTATTCATTGTTTACAGGGTCCAGCGGACTGCAAAGAACCAAATCAGGACCACAAAATCAAAACCACAACTTCTCTGAAAGAGGACTCACCCTGATCCGCATAAAAGATCTGCTGACACAACCCCAGTGGTAACACTGAAAGCACTCCACCAGCCGGTCACTTTACAATAAAGACATCCCACGCAGGGGACGTGGAGGCTATAATCTAATTTATCGAACCCCCGTTTACAAAAACAAAATAGAATACAAACATCATTATAAAATATCAACAAAACACATATGAAATGCCTACATTTCTAAATAATAATATCATAGGAACCCTAGTGACCATTTGGCAGGAAACGTCCAACATCCCCAAGCTGATACAACAGACCTCATACACAAATGAAGAGTGTTTTCCCGGAAGAGTTTCAAGAAAAATGTAGGTGATTGAAGAAGAAGAAGAAGAAGAAGAAGAAGAAGAAGAAGAAGAAGAAGAAGAAGAAGAAGAAGAAGAAAGTATAGTAGATTGATAGAAAAGAGTAGGAATGAGAAAGAACAAATGAGAAATACAGCGACAGTGGGAATTTAAAGCATTAAACTACCCGGCCCCACAATTAAATTTCCAGAAAGTGGGGATACTATTTATACAGAAACCCACGGCACCCCCACGGAGGGAGATTGTGCGTCAGACTATGCGCCCAAAGGCTGCAAGTGGGCGCCTCGGGCTGCTTGAGTTAGATCTTGTATTGGGCAGGCAGCCTTGAGCAGCTCTTGAGCTGGAAAGGGGCTATACAATTATAAGAACGATAGAAGGAGACCGCAAGAAGAAGTAATGTATGAAAAACCAAGGACATCATTTGACTGAATATGGACATTCTTTAGATGATATATTACATCATTCACAGATAACAGCAGTGGTGAAAATTAGTGCAATGACTCCTATCGGTAGACTTTTATAGTTTGGTGTTAAATCCTTATTCCCCTTTCATTCCATTTTGTTATAAGGTTTCTTAATGGGCTCTATGCACAAGTCGGTGGCATGGTCACGTGGCGCGGGAATAACAAAGCGGTCATGGCTTCTTTTAGCTCGCTCGCGTGTACTCCAATGCTGCTTAAAATTTTTTAATTTACCGACATTTTGGGATATTGTGATGTTTTGAACATAGCACACTCGTGCAATAATGATTACCGACCGATTTGTCACTGACATTCAGTTTAGAGTTGACGACATGCAGTGCTTCATCATTTGCGCTCAAAGTGGAAATCGATGAAAGGAAATGTTTTTTTCTTTGCAGAAAGGTTTTACGTCGGAGTTAGAGCATCCAAACGCAGCACAGTACTTCACCATTTTCAAACTCGATCACGCTGTGTTATTCCCGCAGCACGTGGCCGCCACGCCTTTGTGCATAGCGCCCATTGTGATTTGATTGATATTTTTGTTGTTATTAATTAATGTCTAATATCACCTAAATGTGTGGATAGACAATAAATGAAATATTGATTGACTGAACGCAAGAAGACCTTTTAACTTGGAGGTTTACAACATCAACGTCGAATCCTGCGTACGAGCCCCCAAAAGCAATAATCTTTGATGTATAGGAACGGAAAAGAGAGGGCCCTGGCAAGCTTTCTGTATTGAGCGACGTTCATAAAAGGCAGATTACACAATGAGAAAAGCGTGAGAAGAAAAGAAGGAAAATACACTTGGGAAACTTAATTAAAAAATATCTGGCTTCAACGCTGGGAACGCTGGGAACAGACCGAAAGAAGGGATAGAAGAAATAGTTGGAGAGTCTTGTTTCGTAATTCTTAGACAGTGAGAGAGAGAGAGAGAGAGAGAGAGAGAGAGAGAGAGAGAGAGAGAGAGAGAGAGAGAGAGAGAGAGAGAGAGAGAGAGAGAGAGAGAGAGAGAGAGAGAGAGAGAGAGAGAGCCTTATATGTTTCTATCTGCCCATGTCTGTCGATGCAAACCAGTAGTACACACATTTTAAAAAAAGAAACTATACTTTCCTTAACCTACAATTTGGCCCGGGCGGGAGAGAGCGAGATATCGAGAGATCGAAGGAGAGAGAAATTTGGCATTCTTCTGGGTGTAGGGGCGATGCGAGGGATGGAAAAAAATGACATTTTAAAAAAAAAGTCATTATAAACATTTACAACAACAGTACGTTCGCCCGTGTGCACAGCGGCGAAAGGGGAGATAATCATGGCATGACGTGACGTAAAAAGCAAGAAGGGAGATTACTCCACAGGCGGTTGAAGCGAAAACGAGGACGGGACACCAGCATTAGACAAACACCGCACTTTACGAGTTACTCTAAATCCCACTGTTGTAACGCTTCATATACTCTCTGTCACCACTGGCACTGAAAAATTAACCCTAGGAAATGAAAAAAAAGCAGGATTATTATGCTTCGTCTGGGATATGGGAGCAGTTAAGATAGCCTAGTTTAAGTAAGAGCACTGCTTTATGTCGATGCCACTTTACTGCACAGCACCAATCACGGTAGAGTCACATCTAATCAGCGCAATGCAATGGGGGTGATGGACTTTATTGGATTATTATACACACGCGTGTGTATGCATGCTTGTCCGCTAGATTAAATAGGGTAGTAATTTACTTTTGATTCGAAATATTAATTTTTAACCTCATGTGCGTAAAAATTCGGGTCCGCGTTTTCTCAGCTAAGTCGCAGTGCATCATACTTAAGTTTTCCACCTGTGTTGCTCTGGTATGTGGAAAAGGGAGAATGAAGGAAGGAGGGGGGAGAGAGAAAGGGAAGAGGGGTATTAGAGAAAACCACTCAACTGCGAACATGGGATCTCTAGCTATCCGTACAAAAAAGCCCAGTGTTACACTTGCACACTTTCAAGGGGTTCTAACCCATCAAAGACACCTAGTGTGGGTTTACGTGTATAATCAAACTGTACAGTCTAAACGTGCATACCCCCTTTTTGTTTTACAACCACACTCCGGCCAACGCACGCCTTAGCGCAAAGTTCATGTTTCCGGAGATGGCCGAGCGCGATTGAAAACGCAATGGAAACCCCCAGAATGTCCACTCTTACGTCAAAAACCTTGAAAATGGCTCATGGTATGGATAGATAGAAATTGACCTATTGCCTTTTGTACTAACCATCAGTGTATGCTAACACCATGTCTTGTGGCTGGATGAAATTCCACAGCCAGAGACAGCACATAACACTTCTCTAGACGTCACCAAACGGGAAAGCCCGTTTTGCCCTTTGACTTCCCATTTAGCGCTTCATCACAGGCACTTACATTGGGCCCCTTCGCTAGCGGCATTACAGAGACGGTGGTTGGCTGTCATAACCGTAAACAAATACCTTCATTGACAGGTACCACAAAGGAAAACAAAATTTGCTTCAAAAATATTTCTCTTCATTATAATAAATTATTATGTTCAAATGGTCGTCTCTCACGTTTACAAAGTGCTCTCTGTAGCCTCCAATCCAATCCAATCCTATCCCGTAACTCGAAGGTGGTTGGGGCACAGATGATCGTTAAACCAGCGTACTCCATCTTTCTCTGTCCTCAGCAACCCTCATGGCTTCGCTCAGTGTTAAGCTAGTCCATTCTCGAATGTTGTCCTCCCACCTCTTTTTCTGTCTCCCTCTTCTTCTGCCTCCTTGCACCGTGCCTTGTAGGACGGTCTTTGCAAGGCCTGATCCTCGGGTGACGTGGCCATACCATCGGAGTTTCCGTTTCTTCACCACTGTGAGCATGTCATCGTGTTGTCTGTAGCCAACGTGATGATTAACGAATTAATTAGCTTGGACTTTTTAAACCTATTCGTTTGAGTTTTAGCCATGAAGTCTGTCCCTACTACACAGTACTTAATTTCTACTGCTGTCTACACCTATCAATTAGGTCTTTCTTTAACATTACATAGATAGCTTCCTCCCTGCACATACAAAGACTGCGTGCAGAACTGTTGGATGCATGTCCTTGACACTATGGGACACCCTCAGATCATCGAATAATAACAATTATCCCCATCCTCCTTGTTGTTGTTGTTTTGTTGTCGACGTCGTCCTTCTTCTTCTTTGTCTTCTTTCTACGATTATTATTATTATTATTATTATTATTATTATTATTATTATTATTATTATTATTATTATTATTAGAAAAATTGTGTACGATAATGCGCAACTGCAACTTCTAGGGCGCCGAGAGCAGACAGTGAATCTGGTTCGTGCGCTATGCAAACATCATCATCATCATCATCATCATAAAGCATAGTGTCTCTCGCAAATGGCATTAGTTTCATATAAATTTTCACACACTAATATTTTTTAAACATTAATTTGTTATTCATAATCTTCCATGCTGGCGTGTCTCTCAACGCAACACAGACCAGTATAACAGCAGGTCTATCGTGCCAGTAAAATAGAACGCATAACATTCAGAGAAATTGTCTCGCTGTCTCAGTCGGACCAAAGATACTAGAAAAGGAAAAAAAAAAAATTATATACTATCTTTGGTCGGACCAAACCTTTCACATAGCAACCCAACTATTCATTCTATTCATTTCTCAACCAACACGACAAGCTTCTTTCCGGGGAGTAGCGGGGAGGTAGGGAGCGGAAGAAGGGGTGGGGGGTTTGTTCTTCTGATTGATACTCTCCTTCCCCCCTTTGTCTTACTCTCCCCACGGGTTTTCCCAATCTTCTTCTTTCTCAGTCCCCCTTCAATGCGTGAAATGAAAAAAATCAAACACTGTCACTTCACTATGGGGTGGCGATGTAGTGGGGTGGGTGTCTGAGACGAAGAGCGTATTGTGCACTTTCTTAATGTTGTTGATGTTGATGAGGAACACACTTCTATAGCGCGTGTCGTCCATACTATGATTGTGCATGCTCAAGTGTGTATGTGAGAGAGAGAGACAGACAGAGAGACAGACAGAAGAACATACAGGTAGACAGACAGACAGACAGACAGATAGAAGAAGAAGAAGAAGAAGAAGAAGAAGAAGAAGAAGAAGAAGAAGAAGAAGAAGAAGAAGAAGGAGAAGGAGAAGAAGAAGAAGGAGAAGAAGAAGAAGAAGAAGAAGAAGAAGAAGAAGAAGAAGAAGAAGAAGAAGAAGAAGAAGAAGAAGAAGAAGGAGAAGGAGAAGAAGAAGAAGAAGAAGAAGAAGAAGAAGGTATAGCAATATAGGCTATTATTACAGCGAAATACGCGTACAACGAACACGCTTTCAGCGAACAACGCTTTTAGCGAATGAAAAACATAATTCCCTGCCAGAGATGTTCTTATTTATTACTTAAAACATTCTGGATATAACGAACACGGCTAAAACGAGGCTTCGCTTACACCGAATGTATTTTCTTATCCCAGACACCAAATTTCGAGGGATAAAACCCAAAACATCGCAAATGACGTAAATTCTCAGAAATGACATAAAATCAGCATCAAATGTTGATGTCCCTCAGGTATCTTTAGAAAGACTATTCTTAACCTTTTGGAAACATGTTAGTTTGCAAAGTAAAAAAAAAAAAGATGTCATTTTTAAATCTGGCAGAAAATGACAGGCCTTGGCACCCAGGAACATTTCACAAAGAAAGGAAAGTTTTAATTTTCTGAAAGTAAATAGACTGAATTTTCCAAATGTATCAAATTAAAGTACACGAGTATGTGATTTTGTTAAAATATACCAGGTTGTTACCATCTTTTTACTGCTTTATACTTAGAAGGAAGGAAATATATGACTCACAACTCACATCATTATCAATGTGTGTGCTTTAAAAATGACTAACAGAAGCCTTCACTTTCACATTATTAAACAAAGAAACTGAATACATCAGACAAGATTTCTCTGCTATAATAGACAATTGGTGTTCGTGCATCTTTTACACTGCCACAATAAATTCACTGGAAAATTAGTTCCAAATCCGTCAAAACGATCGCCGATAACGATCATTTGCAAAACGGGAAGTTCGTTTTTAGACACAATGCATCCGATTAACCAGTTTCGTTCTCTGAGAACGAATCCGAGACAATATATCGGCCCCTTCGTCTTTTTTGCACAGAGAGGTATGGCTGATAGATCGGCTCGATCTTCTCCTAAGGGTTAAAAACATGGCGGCAAAACAAAAAGGAATTCAGCTCAGTCTGATCGAGAACTTGAAATAGTATCGCAGGTGGGAGCGCATCCACACAAGGGAAAAAAAAAGCTGTTATAATCAAGGAATTCGAAATTCCATTATCAATGCTAAGCACCTTCACTCAGAATACAGATTATTGATTTTTGAGCCAAATGAGAACAGTTACATTGCATACTGAAAATTGCCCCAGTTACACTGCCTATGGAATATTGACCCGATTGTTGGTAAACAGCCACAAACACACACACACACACTCACACACACACACCCGCACACACACACACACACTCACCCACACACACACACATCCACATTACAGGCAAATATCATCTCATTCCTACAGTCATATATCTCTCACACACAAAACACTTTATAATACTTCAACTAAAAAAAATGCAACATGGGACACAATCACACTTGACAAATCAAATATAAAAAATGGACATGTGTATTTCATAGACAAGCCAATTATCATACACAATGCTAAAAGAAAGGAAGCACGCATGCACACACACTAACACACCTACACACACTCACACACACACACACACCCACACACACTCTCACACACACTCACACAAAGGTACATCAATACATGCTTAAAAGAGCACTATTGCATTAAAAAAATAATACAATGAGAAAACAAGAAACATCTATATGAATAAAAGTTCATGTTAACCTACAAAGAAAACTCTCTCGCCCTCTCTCTCTCTTTCTTTCTCTCTCTCGCTCTCTCTCTCTCTCTCTCTCTCTCTCTCTCTCTCTCTCTCTCTTTCTGTCTCAAGGACACGTCCACAGAAAACAATATAAGCACACATACGTGGACGAGCATACACAGGTAGACACATACAACACATTTGGAGACCAGGGAGCTAAATCTCTTTCTCTCTCTCTTTCCCTACCCCTCCTCACCCCCTGCCCCTCCTTTTCATCTGGCAAAAATCTTCTAAAGTCAACCCCTTTTGCAATAAAATGACGAGAATACAGTTTGACCTGTTCTGGGCTGTAAATCTTACACAAAAGACTCATTTCAGATAACCGACGGATATAGCGAATAAAAAAACAAACACAATTCGGCCACTAACCGTTGATTACGGGTACAACGAACTTCGGGTATAACGATTGGAAAAATTTTCCCCTGGATTTCGTTGTAAGCGTGTTCGACTGTATAGGTAAATCGCCGATAATACACAAAATGTGCACTTGTCTTTGAGACAGAAATTTCATCTATCTCGATTAAAAGTTTTAAAAAATAAAATAAAATTGCAAAAGAGCCAGACACATGAATAAATTGCATGGTTGACAAAAAAATGATACCACCAACAGCGAG
The DNA here is from genome assembly GCA_036898135.1 of Oncomelania hupensis. Taxonomy (NCBI): domain Eukaryota; kingdom Metazoa; phylum Mollusca; class Gastropoda; order Littorinimorpha; family Pomatiopsidae; genus Oncomelania; species Oncomelania hupensis. The sequence continues at coordinate 66,306,841 of CM072515.1, forward strand.
AGAGGGAGATAAACAAGATTACGAGGCTTATCGAGGGCATTCTTTCTGCCGCTAAACTAATCTGTAAGCCAAGGATACACAGACGTTCAGACCAACCAGACCGGCCCTTGCAAAGTATCGGTTTGTCACGATCTGAGCCAAAGACTATACTATCTACATACATACTGAAAATCTGAAACTGCTGATGATGCGTAGGTTTCAAACATCGTTTCAAGCCACTGGCGCTTGTACCTGGACACGCGAGCGCCTATGACGTTGTAACTGTAGATTATAGTCACACGACACCGAAGCGTATAGGCGACTACTGGTCACATTATTCTGACACCAGCGAACCAGTTGAATGTAAGGGGAAAATAATATGGTCACACATTGGCCAATCCGGGATTCGAACCAGGTACGTTTCGGTTACTAGTCAGACGCTCTACCAACTGAGCTACCCGGCCCCACTATGCGCCTATGACGCATTTCCCTTCCAAAAATAGTCATATAGACATACAGATACAAGCGCCTGTGTTCCAAGCCTAGTCCATGATATAAATCAGACCAACCTTGCAAGCGTCTGCATTTCAGCAAAGGCAATGACAAAACAGATCATCATAATACTTAATGCCCTAGTCCGTATGTCTGTATTAGTGCAGCATGACTTATAGTGCAACCGTGCGTAGATCCTATAACAGAGTTTTCTATCCCCCTCCTATATTATGAAGGTCTGTTTCGACGGTTGCAGGAGACATTAATTATGTGGTTGCTCCGTGTGGGTTGAATAAGCTCGTATTGTATAGTATCGCATCGCATCCTATTCTATCCTATTATATCCTATGGTATTGTTTTGTATCGTCTTGAATCGTATCATAAACAAAATTAAAGTGGAAAAGAGCACTGCCTGTCAATCCCATATTGCGGAACGATGCGGATCAAACAACCTAACTAGTCGGTTGTTTGGGAGTTAGGTCCTGTTTTGGGTCAGACATCCCCATTGTCCTGTGGCAACTCTTTGAAGCGGTACAGCGGGATAGGAGGACAAGTCGTGTGGAGGAAGAGGGATGGAGAGAAGGAGGGGTGATTTACTGGACATTTTAAAAATGGTGCACCATTTGTGTTTTTAAATTAATACTGTGGGTATCCCAAGAGGCCCTTATTTTTAAACTCACTAAAACTTTTTTTTTAACCGTAAATTGAAGCAGCTTTCTACTAACAGTTTGTAACCTCATGGAATAACTTGTCTGCCGAGGCTGTGGATGCTGGATCACTTAATGTGTTCACAAATTGTCTATAGATAAGACATAAATAAAGATAGCATCTACTCCAATAATTTGGAGTCAAAAAGGTTTCTAAATTTGTAGGTACTGAGGACAGGGGTCTGGGTCTGAGACCCTCATTAGGACATAATGTGAGGGCCAAAGGCTTTTAGTCTACGTGTCAAACTATGCTATGCTATGTATACAATGAGATTTGGTTTCCTTGCGACACATTCTGGTTTTCAGATATTAGAAGCTGAAAACATTCTGGTTTTCAGATATTTTCAGTTCATTAAGAAAAAAAAAAGAAGAAGAATGTACAGAAAGTCTAGAAGTAGAAAAGACGAGGACTGAAAAGGATTGCGGCAGTAGGAGAAGGGAGGTGGGTGGGGAGGGGGAGGGGGAAGGAAAGAACGAAAGGAAGAAAGAGAGAAAGAAAGAAAGAAACGTAATAAGAAGGAAAATAAGAGATAATGAAGAAGAAGAAGAAGAAGAAGAAGAAGAAGAAGAAGAAGAAGAAGAAGAAGAAGAAGAAGAAGAAGAAGAAGAAGAAGAAGAAGAAGAAGAAGAAAGAAGAAAGAAGAAGAAGAAGAAGAAGAAAGGAAGGAAGGAAGGAAGGAAGAAGCAGCAGCAGAAGGAAGGAATGAAATAAGAAGAATAAACGGAAGAATGAGGAAAGAAGAAAGAATAAGAAAAAGAAGGAGAAGGAAAGAAAACGGAGGCGGAAGGGGACAAGAGAAGAAGAATAGCGATCACAAACCAACCCCACTCAATATGAAAAAGCATGCAATGGCTTTTTTGCGTAGATGTAATAACTCCACCCAAGGCGTTATAAAGCCAACACAAATTAAGACGAAATAGATAAGGCATTCATAATAATTTTAACCGGAAGAACATTCTTGCCGATAACCCAACTCTCCAGACACAGTAAAAGGCTTATATTACAATGTTTTGCTTGAACTGAGGACAAGTATTGTCGGAACTGCATTAGATTTATTTCTGCCCGCCATTTCACTCATAGCGTCTGGGAAACAATATTTTGTCAGCAGAGAGTATAAACCGAGGATCTAGTCTGTACACTCACGCGTACCCTCGCACGGACTTTTAAAGATCCTGACGCTCATGTCCTAGACGGGTGAATGCCAGCAATGCACATAAATCCAGCAAGCGCCAGTTTCCATCTCCTCCATTCCCGGTGGCCCAGGGCAGTGCTCAGTTGTCCGGGCGTCGGACAGTGCGCCGAAGGCAGCAAGCGGGCGCCTAGTCCGGCTTGAGTTAGATCCTCTATCGGCAAGCGCCTTGAGCAGCTCTTTAGCTGGAAAAGCGCCGTAAAAGAACGATGAAATGAGTCACATGGCACAAAATTATTAGAGGCAATAGCCAGAGAAACGTGTCCCCTTGAATCTCGTACATAACGATTAGCCAAATTGAGGATGAAGAAGGAGAAGGACAAAGAAGAGGAAAAAGAAAATTAGAGATTGTGGGTTCATGATGGTGTGTGCACGTATTAGAGCAGAAACTTCATCCTGTGATTCACCGAACTCCCATTCCTTGTGCACAGACTCCCACACTAACAAACATACCACCTCCGCAACCTGGTACGCTTGGGCCAACATGTCGTTCCCCAATTCGACATCCGATAGCAGAAAACTAAAGAAATACATCTCTTCTCAGCTTCTTAAACAATGAAGATATAAAAATGGCAGGGGGTAAGGGATGGGATGAAGGGAGAGGTGTTGGAGTGAGAGGAAGGTGCGAGATACAAAACAAAGAAAGTAGAGGAAATGAAAACCGAAAAAAAGCTATGGTGGGCAAGAGAAGGACAACAATGGCGACGGCGACGATGACGACGACGATGGCGACGAGGACGACGAAGAAGAAGAACAAGAAGAACAAGAAGAAGGAGAAGGAGGAGAAGAAGAAGAAGAAGAAGAAGAAGAAGAAGAAGAAGAAGAAGAAGAAGAAGAAGAAGAAGAAGAAGAAGAAGAAGAAAGAAAGAAAGAAAGAAAGAAAGAAAGAAAGAAAGAAAGAAAGAAAGAAAGAAGAAGAAAGAAAGAAAGAAAGAAAGAAAGAAAGAAAGAAAGAAAGAAAGAAAGAAAGAAAGAAAGAAAGAAAGAAAGAAAGAAAGAAGAAAAACAACAACAATAACAACAACAACACCCATACATTACATCTTAATTTTCTTTCCGGCATAGTTTGAAAAACATAAATTGTATACAATCGAATCAAATAAAAAAAATCGTAACAAATACACTTTTTCCTCTCCATTTATCAAGACTGGTTAGGAAAAGAGGCTTGGGAAATCAGGCTGTATGTAAATTTAACATGATGCAAGCAGCGCCACTCAAACTGCACGTTGACAACCTCTAATTATCGTGTGTGCACAATGCACGACCGCCTTTGGTATTCAGAATATTGGGACAACACGGCAATCGGGGCCTTCGGGAAATAATAGTCTTGTCTGTATGGCAGTCATTCTTGTGGTCTTAGTCTAACGAGAGGGAAATAGGCGTTTTTTACTATACTAAAGCAGGCATGTGAATGTACTCCGCGAAGTAAAAAAAAAGATGGTTGGTCGTTTTATTAATGTTGACTTCCTCAAAATGATAAGACGCATGCACTAGCACACACACACACGCACACACACATCCCCACCCTTACCCCCAGCCCTACCCGCTCTATTTCTTTCACACACACAAACATACACGCACACACACACAAAACACACACATGAGAACAAAAAAACTTAAATATATAAATCGAGCTATTGGAGAATTTAAAAAAAAACTCTGCTGCTAACCTAACGCTCACATCACATCACTCGGCAAACAAGTACGGATATGACTGCATTCAAGTAGTACATGCTTCAAAGACACAGAGAGTTGTTGTTGTGTGTTTTGTTTTATTGTTGTAAACAAAACTATGCTACTGTAAAGCAAACAAACTCGGTAATGGGGAATCTATATTTCTGTTCTTTATTTCTTTCCTTCTTTCACGAGTGTGATCTTCCCTCTCACGGGCTATTTCTTCATGTCCTTGTTTGAGACTTTCTCTCTTTCAAGAGACAATTATTTTATTTTGTTTAAATGTATAAAAACCTTTTGAGGATGAGACTATTAACCGAGATCTAATCTGTGCACGCACGCATTCAATCGCAACGACTTTAAAGATCCTGACGCACATGTGCTAGACATGTTACACCCAAATACGAGCACGCACAGGGTTTCTCCATCCACCCACCCAATACCCGGACGCCCAGGATTGTGCTCAGTTGTCTGCTGCGTCAGACGATGTGCCAAAAGGCTGCTGCAAGTGGGCGGCTTGAGTTAGATCCTGTATCGACCAGCGCCTTAAGCAGATCTTAGTCTGGAAAAGCGCTATATAAGAACAATAAAAGAAAAAAGAAATGGTCTTCCGAAAGCCTCGATTCTTTCTTCCGTCTTTCCAACCATCTTTCTGTTCTTCTATCGCTGTTGTGAACACGTAGTTCTCAACTTTTTAAATGGCATCGACTGCCAGAAGGAGTTCCTAACGCGCTCATAAATAGGGCTGGACTGTTTTACCGATACGTAACTGTATTCAGGTTCGGAAACGCGACGGTACGGTATACCGGTGCGGATGTCCAAGGTCCGGTTTACTGGGAAATCTTGACAACACATAACGCGACAGTGGGCGACATCTTGTCCGCCCAGAGAGCGAGTCTAAAGTCCAAACACGTGGATAGGCAGCTGTTCTTGAAGAAGAACTTATACGAACAGCAGCTTATCCACGTGTTTGAGCATGGAACCAGTCGCCAATCCTTCTGAACTCTTAAAGTTCTTAAAGATCTTTCCCGTTGAATGTTTTTAATATATTTTGATTTTGTGATTCAAAGTTTGCTGATGTTCTAAACAGTGATTTATCATAATTTCTTTTGAAGGCGTTGAAGCAATAATAAAGCTTCAGTTTCTATGGAAATGTGGTTCTTTGAAACTGTTTTGAAGTGTATGACAATCTTTCTTTTGCGTCGGTCACTACTGTCACTGCCATAATCCCATTTGATTGTAACATTTCAAATCGCGGTATACCGGTACGAAATACCGATGCGACATAAAAATATGGCGGTAATACCGGTACGACTTTGACCCACGGTACCCAGCTCTCCTCATAACCCGTTAAACTGTCTTCGGAAATTTGAAAACGACGAGGCTGTTTTTTTCACACACCGACCGTCTGATGGCGTCAGCGACTAGGAAGGCGGGTTTAATTGCTCGTAAGCATAAAATGTCCCTTTGTTAGCGAAAGAAATATGGTCAATTCAATTCAAGGTATTTAAAGTCGGTTCGCAAATTAAGTGAGAAATATTGACCTAGGTAACAAGCGTTCTCGCCTTTCTAAGTGTCATCAGTGGCTAAGAGGTGTGTCTGAATACTCATAACCAGGATGACTTTTTCAGACACGTAGTATTCCATTCTTCATATCTGTGAAAGAAGCAATTGCCACGAGCACAAAGACCCCCGCTTCCTAAATGCCATCGAAGGCCGGTAGGTGCGGTTAAATCCTCATAATGGAAGCTGGTTATCCAACAACGACCGGCTTAACTGCAATCATGGGCCTTGGTACTCATCGCAGTACAACAGACATGATGTAGTTTATCCGAGGTTTACGATAACCGTATTGTCACCTTTCCTTCTGTCAAACTGAGGACAATAAATATCATCTTGAAATTTGAATCATGTGGTGGAACATAAATTCTCGCCTTTCGACCGGCAGGAGGCGTACCACATGTCTCATAACCAAAACCATGATTACCTTTTTCAGAATATCACGAAGCTGCTTATTCACGCCGAGGTTGTAAAGACATCAGTGACCAGTAGAGGTACCTCAACGATCATAAGCTTAGTTTGTAAACGACACATTGAATAACAATGACCTGGATTTTCGGTGGCCAGAGCCAGGTGTACACTATAGCTCATGGTACCTCCTTCTCAATTATGACCAACGACTGCGAGTCATAGTCTTTGATACGACGAATGGACAGCAAAGTTCTCCACAGTTCTAATGACATCGATAGTCAGAAAGGTTCACGCGTAAACTCATAACCTTGATAAATCAATTCTGAACATGGGTTCGAATGAGTTCTTTTACCTAACATCTATTCGTTTAATTGAAAGATTTTTTTTAGACCATTTCACAATATGAATAACTTGCTGATTCCTATTCTTTGATACGACAAAGAGGTGAGCTAGCCAAATGCACCGGGGAAGGCTAACCGCGATCAAGGCAGGCGATTAAAAAAAACACCAGCAAAAAGCAGGGGGGTCAAGATGGTAAAGACTAGACCCGAAACAGTATTAGTACTCCCCAAACTTGAGACGAATGGAGAGGGACGGGGGAACGGGACACTTGCCGTAATGACAAGAACGGGACACTTGCCGTAATGACAAACACAGAGCCAAGAGAAGCAGCCAGCCCGCACCCTGTCATTAGAGGATTAGCCAATAAAAGACTACCCCGCCGTCACAGTACTATCAAATAGTCAAAAGCGCCACCAGGAAATTTTTTCTTCCCACACACACTGCGTAGCTGAAACTCGCTGAGGCTAACGTTGCGCCTTCTACTGGAAAGGTGAACGTTTAGTCCCGGCGTGTCCCAACTAGGCAGTGTGGCTTTTGTCAACGCAGCCAGTCACCTGCCCACCCCCACGCAGGCCTTGTAGGACCGATTTACACCTGTCAACGCTTTCCACGATCAAGGAGCAGCAGTGAGCAAACTCTTTTTTTTCCTCTATACGCTCCATGTGTCCGGAGACGTTAATCTACCCAATCAATCAATCAAAAACTCTTTTTTTTTCGAGCGGCGTTCTATATTTCACGTCACATCAACTGAATTTAAGAAGCTGACCCCAGTCTCCCCGCAGTTGATAAAAACCTTCAAACATATATAGAGAGAGAGAGAGAGAGAGAGAGAGAGAGAGAGAGAGAGAGAGAGAGAGAGAGAGAGAGAGAGAGAGAGCATCAATTATTATTATTATT
>CM072515.1:66319092-66351592 GCA_036898135.1 Oncomelania hupensis
CAGCACTTTGCGGGTTCTGTCTCTGACCGGTTCCGACAGATGCTATATTTAGCTCAAGAATGTTTGTCTAGCCGTTGCTATTAACAGGCACAGAAAACTACGGAAGGTCTTCATTTTAAAAAATATAACGAAGCCTATACTTTCGAAAGAGTTATTTCTCGTTGAAAGATTCTTTTTTTTACAGAGGGGGCAACACTCCCTGTGAATGTTAAAAGGATCCGCCGAAGGGCGTGGTCACAGTGGGTCCCTGGTAGAATATGACTGAAAAACCCGGATCTAAAATACCTTTATTGCCCACTCTATTTGAGCATGGTCAGTGGGTCTAAAAAAGGACCAAAACTGTAAGTGTAAACTTACAAGTATGTATGTATTTATTTATTTAATCGTTCTTATTTATTTAATCGTTCTTATATAGCGCTTTTCCAGCTCAAGAGCTGCTCAAGGCGCTGGCCGATACAGGATCTAACTCAAGCCGCCCGAGACGCCCACCCGCAGCCTTTGGGCGCATGGTCTGACGCCCGGACAACTGAGCACAATCCTGGGCAGCCAGGGATGGGGGAGAAGGACCTAAGTGCATGGTGGGTGTGTTCTTGTCACCGGCACTCACCCGTCTAGGACATGAGCGTCAGGATCTGTAAAGTCCGTTATGATGGAATGTATGCGACACAGACTAGACCTCGGTTTATACTCTCATCCGAAGTATTGTTTATAGTATACAGGGAGCGGGTACGGGTGCCAGCGTGCTCAAGTAAGGCTGCCAATTTTAAAACCCTAAAGCATGAACAATCTAGAATTAATGATACCAGTGGTTGTTAATAACATCTGTTTCTGTAGCTAGCTTTATTCGTAATAATTATACAGTATAAACTGGTCCCGATAAAAATGGACAATAAAGTGTTCCAAAAAATCATCATTCTACCTATTTACCTACCTACCTACCTACTCTACTCTACTCTACTCTACTCTACTCTACTCTACTCTACTCTACTCTACTCTACTCTACTCTACTCTACTCTACTCTACTCTACTAATCCCTCAGCCTGTCGGGCCGTTGTGCACACATAAGGGATGCTCTCGCGAAGAGTTTTTGCCACCACTCCGGTCTGTCCGTCGCTGTCATCATCAGGAGGCGGGACAAGTCCAGCGCCGTCCATGTGTGTAACATCATCTGTCCAATTTGTTCTTCTTTGCCTTCATCTGCGTCCAATGTTCTTCCGCTGTTTCTTGAATAATGGTTCTTGTGTCATGCCGCAGATTAATAAAATGTAATATCTTTGATTTTTTTCTTTCTTCTGTTTCTTTCTTTTCTGCGTGTGTAACATGCTCCCCCACAACCATCAATCACTGCAACGAGAATGGCATCTGACTAGTTACATGTAGCTTAATGCGATGTGCAGCGTTACACAATTGTTGATACATTGTTTGCAGTATGAATGGATGTCCGCATATCTATGTGCAAAAAAGATAACGAAATAATTATACAGTATCAACTGGCCCTCATGATTGATTACGTAAAATAATATTCTTGATTTTTTCGTCTGCGTCCAACAAAACACTATTAATCATTGCTTGGAATGCGTATCATTTATCAGACTAGAATTCATAAAAGCGTATATGCATCTGAAACATAAACAATTTATGAACGCGAATGTTTTCTACCGAAACGGATATGTACATCAGTTTCTGTCTAAAAAAATTTTAAAAATAAATTCAAAACACATTTTTAGTGTGTAAGCACACCAGATTAGCGTCTCATTATTGTTATTCTTTAAAACAAATCTATCTCGCAATACGATTCCAAGAATAAAACATAAAACACTTCTACACCGACAGTATTTTAAAATAAAATCAAAACTAATTTTTAGCGTGTAAACTCAAAAGATCAGCGTCTTATCATCGTTGATTTAAAAAAAAAAAAAAGAATTAATCCGACAACGCGACTCCTTAATTCATAGTTTGGCACAAGGTGTACAATCAACAGTTAAAACCTCTGTCTACCTGCCTTTGTCTGACTTTCTCTCCCTCGGTATCTCTCCCACCCTATCCCTCACTATCCAACCCCACCACCCGCCCTCACCTAAAAGCATACCCGTTGTGTGTTTGTTTGTTTTTTAAAACAAAAAGAACGCTCAATGATCAAGAGGAGCATGCCCATTTTGTGATTTAATAGTGGGGAAATGGTTGAAAGTGAGCAACAGGGTTTTAATTTAATGTATCATTTTGTTTTATTTAAATATACACTTAATAATATACACTGAATTAGTGAATAATATACACTGAATTAGTGAATAATATACACTGAATTAGTGAATATTACTTATTAGAAGAATTTTTTTTTAATTATTATAAAGTTCTAAACTGATCAGGCGTGGTTTCTGCCATGCTAAATGTAATGAATGCGATTTTGGATTGTAGGAAAGCTGTTCTCGGCGATTATAATTTCTGTGCAACATGTTCCAAGATGTATATATATTGTTATGTATTTATTGAATCATTCTTATATAGCGCTTTCTCCCAGCTCAAGAGCTGCTCAAGGCGCTGGCCGATACAGGATCTAACTCAAGCCGCTCGAGGCTAATAACCTATTTGTAAATAGTAATTATTTTAACAAAAACAAAAACAATAAAAAGACGCCTTTGACATTGTAAACGCTCATGCTCTCAGACGCAAAGTCAACAGCACGGTTTACGATCCGTGTACATCCTTGAAAAGCAATAGCGAATGACAAAGACCTAACTTTTCCGCACGCCAGCATTTAAAGTTTAAAGCCAAGAGGTATTTCGACCGTACCCCCTCGCCCTTCCTCCTCCCCTCTCTAATCGACAACACCCGCGGATAGGGAGCTGTAAAAAGAAGTTTTTTTTTTTCAAATAGAAACAAATATATAGAATTCGCTTTGTAAAATATTTTTTGGCGATCTTTTCTTTCACCTAATTTTTATAAGGAAGCGGTTTAAAAAAAATCATTTATTTACAAACAATGCACGATTTCTTTAAATAATATATTTTCTCCGTAAATAACTTATTGTTTACATAACCAATACACTGCTTGCATACATAAATAAATCATGATATAGGGAAATAAGGCATCACAAAGCTGACCCGGAGAAAAGAAAGGGTTAACGTCTTTCCTATGGCCTACGATCTTTGCCGTTTGTTTGCCTGCAACTCCTGTTTTCCTCTTCGCTGGTCATCAGAGACTTGTAGTTCAAAAGTGAAGAGTGTCTTTACAATCAAAAGCAAGTCTTTGTGGAGCTGTCTTGGCCATGATTCTCACACCAACACACAAACGACCACACCGCAGTTAACATCGCAATTATAGGCTGCAGTTAACGTCCCATGTTACACCCCCACTCACACACCATACCCCCGCCTCTCTCTCTCTGTCTCTCTCCACCCACTCATTCATCTCCCCACCCCTTGTAAAGTGTTCCTAATCCATTGTGTTCCGCGTGGCACTGCACTCTGGCTGCCTCACTGTCTCAAGATCAGGCGACTTTGAAGCTACACTTAACCCCTTAAACGACACATGCATTTTAGCTTTTCCAATCGAATTATTTACCTATATAATGCATTAGTTAGCAGATTGTGTCAAATAATGTATTATTTAGAAATGTTTCCAAATAATGATTTATTTACCTATATAATGCATTATTTAGCAGAATTTATCTAAGCAATTAATTGTTTAGGGACTGCAATTTCCATTATTTAGGGGATTCTAGGATTCGCTTGAAAATTTGGTTTGTATAGTTTGACTGCTCTCTATAATTAAATGCAAGGTCTTTCTAAAAATTTTGTATTCAAAATTTGTGTTAGTTATTTTCAACATAAATCACTCACAAATTCGTAGATAAAACGTCTGTAACGCCCCGAACACAAACGAAAGGTCAAGGTCAGTTCTGAGCGGGAGTGTTCAGTGTTTTCAGTATCTCCGTCTACCCCAAAACGCAGAGATAGGTATAGCAGAAGTGGCAGTAGCAGAATTATTGACTTGTTGAAAAACTGGAATCAATGCTTCTGCTATTTTTGTTTCTCACGAGATCGCCGTTAACTTGCGAGTTCTCATTTTTATTTATTTACTCTAAAGGTAATCCCGCCAGTGCAGAAATATTGATGGATCCCACTTTCCCGGAGCCGTTGCCGTTACCGTTGCAGTTTCTTATATTCATACTGTTGCAAACATATAAAAAACAGTGAAATAAAGCAGTTTCTCATTTTTGAATCGCAAAACAGCGTAAAATTAACATTTTCCAATTGTCTTTATCACTACAAAGAACCTCACAGTAATACGATTTGTATCTCCGAATCCTCCAAATAATGAAAATTGCAGTCCCTAAACAAATCATTATTTAGAAACATTTTTAAATAATATATTATTTCACACAATGTGCAAAATAATTCCTTATTTAGCAACAATGCCTTATTTTACTTATATTACGGTGTATTTCCCTAAACAATACTTCCTATCCTATCCTATCCTATCCTATCCTATCCTATCCTATCCTATCCTATCCTATCCTATCCCGTAAATCAAAGGTCGTTGGAGCACCACAGATGATCGTTTAACCAGCGTACCCCACCTTTCTCTATTCTCAGCAACCTTAGAACCAACCAACGAATGTTGTCCTCCCACCTCTTTTTCTGTCTCCCAATTCTTCTGCCTCCTTGCACCGTGCCTTGCAGGGTGGTTATTGCAAGGCCTGATGCTCTGGTGACGTGGCCATACCATCGGAGCTTCCGTTTCTTCACCCCCTGTGGACATGTCACGTCATTATGTTGTCCAAGGACTTGTATGATGGTCTGTTGGACTTCGTTGTTGGTTAATGTGCTGGGTATAGGAAATGCCCAGAAGTCTTCTGTAGCACCTCAAGCGTATAGGAAGATATATTGTTTAGGTAAATAATAATACCGACAAAGTATAGTAATTAGGGAAATCTTATATCGTTTGTAAACAAATGATTATTTAGGAAAAATTCTTCTAAAAAAGATTATTTAGCTGAAAGTGGTGAAAATAAATATTTTACAAAGGGAATTCCATACATGTCCTTGTTCTCAAGTCAACTCAAATCAGCAAGTCTTTGATACCCACAAATGGAAAAATTCATACTTCACATCGCGTTTCAGCCAATAAGAAAATGTGTTTATAAAACGAACTAACATAATACTCTACACCAAAGTAAGTCGCTCTGCCCAAAACCTTATAAAAGGGTTGGGATCTAGCGGGCCACATTTAAACACTAGTTGATCTTCTTTGGTACTTCAATGTTTAATTAAAAATAACACCTAAAGAATCAAGAACACATGCACAGCAATTACGTACAATACATTGCCAAACAATTATTATACACATTACACTTGATCTGTGTTGTGCTTAACCACAACCTGAAACATGGACACGTACAATAAGCTCTGGTAGCGTTAGATGTTTATTAGTATTGGTAAGAGTAACAGCGTTAACATTATGAACATGGATTTTAGCGGTGTATAAATGTTTCAAACTGAAATAAGCTGTCAAACATTTGGGTTGTTTCAACTGCACAGAAGTAAACACAGTCACTCTATCAGTCGTTTTGCTGAACAAAACGGTCAGAGGATCACCGAAATTTAAAAATATGTAGCAGAATTTGTTGTTGTTGTTGTAGTTGCTGTTTGTTTGTTGTTGTTGTTTTTTTGGTGTTGTTGCTTAAAGACAAGTTATTTTCATCTGTCAAATAATGCCTTGATCGGCTGAACAAGCTGCTCAGAGTATCAGAATAGAACGCAATCGCCAACCCCAAAACGGCACCTTAGTCAAAACCAAGTCCGATAGATAGATAGAAAGATCTCTGACACTCAAAATCAGCTTTGTGCATTGAAAAAAGACGATTAAAATAGAACAGGTTGTTAGGACTTTTTGTACAATGAACCCATTTTTTTTGTTAAAAACGTCAACAAAGTGTGATATGATAACAGCTGATGTTTAAATGTCTCCCGATAGATCCCCAAACCTTTTAATACGCAGCAGTTTTATTTCTTTATAATGTGGCTTTGGGCATGGTGACTGTAATGTACAAGTTGAAGATTGTTTGCTGACTTCATGTACTTTAGTGAAATGTAGTGGTAGACCTGTCATGAAAACCTTGGTTTGGTAAAGGTTATGGGGGGTGGGTGGCGATAGTAGGGAGAGAGAGAGCAAGAGAGAGAGAGAGATGGAGAAAGAGAGCAAGGGAAAGATGGAGAGAGACAGGAGAGGATAGAGAGGGAGAGAGAGAGAGGAGAGGAGAAAGAGTGAGAGAGACAGAAAGAAAGCGAGATTGGGAGAGAGAGAAAGAGAGAGAGAGAGAGAGAGAGAGAGAGAGAGAGAAAAGAGAGAGCTAGAAAGAAAGAGAGAGAGGCAGATAAAGAGACATAGAGGGAGATAGAGAGATAGAGAAAAGAGGAGAGGAGAGAGATAGATGGAAAGAAAGAGACAGAGAGAAAGAGAGAGAGAGAGAAAGAGAGACAGAGACGGACAGAGAGAGAGAGAGGGACAGAGAGAGAGAGTCAAAAAAGTAACCCTTAAAACATATATGCCCTGTCAAAAACACACAAAAAGGGCCTACTTGGCTTTTGAACTTCTAACGGCTAACCTTTCTGACTCGCAAAGGAGACACGCCAAAGCAAAGAGAAAGAAAGAGAGAGAGAGAGAGAGAGAGAGAGAGAGAGAGAGAGAGAGAGAGAGAGAGAGAGAGAGAGAGAGAGAGAGAGAGAGAGAGAGAGAGAGATGTCAAAGAGCAGAATGGCCATGAAAAGAGGCACTAAGACTACCTTTAAAACGGCCACAAAACCAAACGAGGTAGAAGGTCAGCGAGCATTTAACATCTCGGTCGTCCGAGTAGTTTCCTGCCTTTCACTTTCACTCTCATACTTTTTATTGCTGGGCGGTAACCCCAAAAAAGGTATATTGGCTGCTGCAGGTGCTACATGGCGTTGTACAGTACTATATACCCTGAACGTGCCGCAGAGGAGATGCACAGTCACGGTTGTAAAGCCTATTGGGTTAGAGGATATCTATTGGGTTCTTGAATATTGATTGGGTTACTGGATATCTACTGGGTTATTTCGTTCTACTGGGTTATTGGGTATCTACTGGGTTATTGGGTATCTATTGGGTTATTGCAACTCCTGTCTCAAGATCAAGCGACTCTGAAGTTAAACTTGACCCCCTAAACAACACAGGCATTTTAGCTTTTCCAATAGACCCTGCTCGGAAATACGAGGGGAAACAACTTTGGCTTGCTTGCCCGCATGTTGCACCCAGAGTTGCTGAACATTAGGCGGACATTTTTTGCAAACGAACACAGTTTTTCGCCTACAATTTCTGCTCTGTCTTCCATCAAACCTTCTGGATCAACCGAAAGGTTTATTTCAGTTGCAATCCTGGCTAGCTCCGCTAGTTCGGCCTTGCACTGCCCTGCAACCCACACACACACCATTCCCGAGAAAAAGCTTGCAGCTCGGGGTAGCTTTCATAGTGTACCGAGACGAAATGTCCGCCAGGGTAACTCTAGGTAACTAGAAACAAAACAAATTCCTCTCGATTTGGAATAAGGCTTACTTAACTTGCAAGTTGCAACCACAGCAACATCATACCCTTCGTCCAATAATATTATATAAGATCTAAAAACACCCAAGAACAATGGGTGCAATTGGCCGTCCCCTCATGTATGGATACATCCATGTATACTACACAACGAAAACTTGGTCCGCTGACAGAACGACATTTCAGAAACAAAACAAATACACACGTTACCTCTCGATTTGGAATAAGGCTTACTTGCAACCACAGCAACATCATACCCTTCGTCCAATAATATTATATAAGATCTAAACACACCCAAGAACAATAGGTGCACTTGGCCGTCCCCTCATGTATGGATATGGTCCGCTGACAGAACGACATTTCATTACATTGAAACCAACGTGTTTCATACTAAAAATGTATAGGTCTGCGTCACCCAATACAATATCTGCCACCTTCTTTCCAGTGTCAATTGTCCGTTCTAGCGATTCCATTCAAATGTGAACGTATAGCGTTACCACCGTTGTTTGCCCTATTCCTATGAACCGAACAAGCATTTTTCATTTATTTAGTTAATGTCTAATCCATCGAAATGATAAGACCGAGGGGAAACAAAAAACATATTTCCACAAAACCTGTATCATAACTACAAACTAGAGATGACTTTAATTCAACACTTTTTAAATTTGAAGTCCCTTTCATTGTAAATGATTTCATACCTCGCGCTCTCAGTCTCTAGCATAAACCATACAAACGCCAATAAGTATTTAAACAAAATTTTGAAATAAAACAGCAGCTATGCCACACACAAAAATACTACTACAACAAATTGTATCATACAGCTGACAGGCACCAACAAATGTTGATCCTCCTCCTCCACCTTCTCCGTTTTCTTCTTCTTCTTCTTCTTCTTCTTCTTCTTCTTCTTCTTCTTCTTCTTCTTCTTCTTCTTCTTCTTCTTCTTCTTCTTCTTCTTCTTCTTCTTCTTCGTCGTCGTCGTCGTCGTCGTCGTCGGAGATACTGGGGGTACTCCGCCGGGACAAAGAAATAACTTCATCCTCTCTTAAGAGGTCTTGCTTAGTTGTAAAATGTATGTGACGTGCGAGGTAAGTTTTGAAATAGAAAAACACAAAACATGTGACTCTTCATAAACTGATAGATCAAGGTATTGGCTGTGTCGTACTAAATATTTACAGTGTAAAGGTGTGCATACTGTTGGTGTCAACAGCTCGTACACCAAAACGTACAAAGCAGTAAAGGGCAGGTGTACGCGAGAGTTTGCCATACCACGCTGATGGGCTTCGGTTGCCGGGAGAAGGTCTTTCGTCTGTAAATTGTAATGCTTTTACACCACTCTCTCTGTCGTGGGTCTCTCTCCAGTTCCACGATTCTTCTTCTTCTTCTTCTTCTTCTTCTTCTTCTTCTTCTTCTTCTTCTTCTTCTTCTTCTTCTTCTTCTTCTTCTTCTCCGCCCCACTCTCAACCGACCCCTTGCCTCAACCCAGCCCACCGCCCTCCTCCGCTTGAAATAAAATGATGTGCTCTGGACAAACTTCGACTCCTCGTTTGAATGTTTGTCATGCCGCGCATCGGCCCTTCGTCGTGTGCGTGACGCAATGGTCAGAGAAGTGAGAACTGCGCCGAGCCAACGCCAAACTCCTCACCGTCACTTTGGCTGACCTCCGCATACCTCCCCTGTTGGCATCGAACCCCGATTATTTGAGCAGGACACGTGCCCTTCCCCGCTCCTCAGCGTCATCTCTCTGTCAGTCTGTCTTTCTCCCTCCCTTCCTCCTTCCCGCCCCTCACCCCTAGAGACAGACAAACAGACAGAAACACACACATACATACATTCATAAGCATATATAAACAAACACACCTCTACTCTCCTTTTTGCAGTATAGAGAACCAAATCACCAAACCTCAATTCGCCAACTGCGAATAAACTGCCCCCACTCCACCCCACCCCCACCCCCCACATCCACCTTAAACCAAGATCACAAAACTTCAATAATAAATTTAATCATGAATTGTCCAAACCAACTCTATATAACATTATCTTCTGTCATCTCACACTGACAGGCAGTCGCTTGAGATTCACAGATGTTATTATAGTCAAGCCGTGACCACGCATTGAAGTATCGCACAACCACAGAACTATTTCAAAGACCCGGCACAGTCGAACACACGTAAGAAGAACAGTATCAAAGAGACACTAAACTAATCTTTGATAGTACTACACAGGTTTACATGAAAGTCAAAGCTGAAGTCTAAATTTGTTTTCTCTCCAATACAACACAATATCTATTTTGTTTATTGATCATTCTCATATAGCGCTTTATCAGCTCAAGAGCTGCTCAAGGCGCTGCCCTATGCAGGATCTAACTCAAGACTCTGGAGGGGCGCACAGTCTGACGCTAAGATGACTTGAGCACCATCCTAGACGACCGGAGATGGGGGAAAACTGTACACTAAAACAACAGACTAATCGCAACAATAAGATGGCCAGTGCTTACAGCCAATGTTTAAGTCCGGACCACTGGGAATCAAACCCGCAACCCTTTAACACGAGTTCGCCGCTCTACCAACTGGGCTATCCCGTTACAATCCAATACAACACAAAACAATACAATACAATCTTTATTACCTCAACAGGAATTACAATGCACCTTGTAAACATCACCCGGCACACCTCACACGCAATGCTGGATCTCTCTCTTTCTAGATTCTCTCTCTCTCTCTCTCACACACACACACACACAAACACACACACACACACCTACACACACACACACACACACACACACACACACACACACACTGTATTCACTATTCAAGGATTGGAACAGCTGACGATGAAAAAGTTGAAATATATATAATACTTCTCAAAACGGGGCACCAGCTTGTATGAAATGATGCCCCTCGGTCACTGTTTTTCTATCAGTCGTTGCTTTGTATTTGATTATAACCGAGTCGAAATCGATCTTTTATTCAGTTGTGTCACTGACCTCACCTTATCATTGATTGACACTTTGACACTTAGATTTATGTAACTTTCGTAAGACTCAAAATTAAATCTGATTTTTTCCCCTTGTGTTATGACACTACATATGAAATGCAGGTTATGATTAACACTTGACAATTTTATTTCTTTGTAAGACTCCAACATTAAATAGGATTTAAAAAACAACTACACTTTTATATAAAACGTATGTGATATTTGTTGAAAATGGAAATAGCAATTAGTATAGTAAGCTTAGTGCTTTGGGTAGTAAGTAGTAGTAGCAGCAGCAGCAGTAGTTAGTAGTAGTATGAAAGTAGTAATTGTAGTAGTAGTACAAGTAACATAGTAGTAGTAAGTAGTAGGTAGTCATCGTCCCAGTAGTAGGTAGTAATAGTAGTAGTAGGTAGTAAGCTTAGTATGTAGTAGTAGTCAGTAGTAGTAGCTGTAGTAAGTAGTAGTTTAGGTAGTAGTAGTAGTAGTAGAATTAGTAGTAGCAGTAGTAGTGGTGCTGGTAGTAGTAGTAGTAGTAGTAGTAGTAGTAGTGGTAGTAGTAGTAGTAGTGTTAGTAGTAGTAGTGGTAGTAGTAGTAGTAGTAGTAGTAGTAGTAGATGTGGTTGTAGTAGTAGTAGTAGTAGTAAAGAGAAAACAAGACTATAGTCACAGCCACAAACATATAAAAGATCATAAGTCTTACAACTACACAGAAATACCAAGCGTTAACATACAAACACATCACACATTTAAAAAAAAAACACAACAAAAATACCTTCACAAAAGTTAAGACAGTAACAAATAAATGCAAAATAATACAAATAAAACATAACACAAAACATGTCTACAAAAATAAACAAAAAATATAAAACAACTCATAAAAGTACAAAACACACAACAAAAACAACAACAACAAAAACAACAACACAAAGAAAAACACACAGTAATAGAACGCAAAACAAACCAAAACTACAGTTACTCACTCGGTCAGGATCGAACCCGGCGCCGGCCTGCAAGAGGTCGTGTACTTTATCCACTTGGCCTTTGCTGGCCGCCACACGTAGTTTATCATCCAGTGACCCCATAGACACAGGCACGTGGTGACCCCCTCCTCCTCCTCCTCCGCCGTACCCAGACTGACCCCCAGTCTGACCCACAAGATAACTTCCCTGACCTGCAGGATAACTTCCCTGACCTGCAGGATAACTTTCCTGACCTGCAGGATAACCAGCTTGACCCCCTGGATAACCTCCCTGACCCCCAGAATAACCTCCTTGGTGTTGGGGGTCCTTGTCATGATATCCGGGGTAGTTTTGCTGATACGGATGAGGGTTTCCTCCTCCTATTCCTCCTCCTCCTCCTCCACCAACACCTTGTCGCGGTGTGTCCGATTCGTAAACGGGATAGCTGTGTTGGTAAGCCTGAGTTTGAGGGTGAGGGTAAGGGTTGGATTGCGAGTATCCTCCTCCACCTCCTCCGCCGCCGTCTCCTCTATTCATCCCAGGTGGAAGTTTCAGTCCTCCTCCTCCTCCTGGTCCCGGTACTCCTCCTCCTGGTCCCGGTACTCCTCCTCCTGGTCCCGGTACTCCTCCCTTTCCTCCTCCTACATTCATCTCTGAAACACAGGAAAGAGTCCAGTGTTACATTACATTACATGATTATTGCTTTAGGTCCAGCGGACTCTTCCGAGCCAAATCAGGACCGGACAACCCTTGATCCGCATAAAAGATCTGCTGAAACAACCCTAGTAGTCAAACTGAAAGCTCTCCACCAGCCAGTCACTTTACAATAAAGACATCCCACGCAGTGGACGCTGAGGCTGTACTCTACTTTATCGAACCCCCGTTTACAAAAAAAAGAAAGAATACAAACATCATTATAAATTATCAACAAAACACATACATATAAAATGCCTACATTGCTAAATAATAACATAATAAGAAGCCCTAGTGACCACCTGGCAGAAAGCGTCCAATATTCCCAAGCTGATCCAACAGACCTCATACACAAATAAGGAGTCTTGTCCCGGAAGAGTTTTCAAGAAAAAGGGTAGGTGACTGGTCTAGCGAAGAAGAAGATAGTATAGCAGATTGATATAACAGAGCAGGAACGAGAAAGAAGCAAATGAGAAAGACAGCGACAGTGTGAATTTAAAAGCACTAAATTTTCAGAAAGTGGGGATACTATTTATACTGAAACCCCCGGCACCACAACGAGGGGGGGGGGGGGGGGGGGGGGTCCAGTGTTAGAATACTGGCTAGTAGTGTTGAAAAATAGAAGAAAAAAAAAAGCAACAATGGCTAGTTTGTGACCCCTCATACATCAACCCTGAATGTGGTGCGCCATGGGACACTTATGTAGATTACAAAGTAAAGAGGGGGGGGGGGGGAGGGAGGGAGGAAGAGGGAGGGAGGGAGAGAGAGAGAGAGGGAGAGAGAGAGAGAGAGAGTTTTCCTAACACTGCATCTGAATGAACTTAATAACTTCGGTGTTCCCGATAAAGAGCTGGTTCTCTGCATGCAGATTTCCTACAACTGCTTCTGCACAGCAGTTCAGCAGTTTATTTGATGTTGGACTGGAGCCCTACAACCACTTCAGCAGTTACAGTGACCCAGCTTGTGTGTCTGACTAAGACCTTCAAAGGTCGAAACAGCTTGCACGCACGTTGCTCACAAATAGTGGTCCTCTTCCTATATAGAGCGCGCGGGGGAAAGTATTTCAAAACGACTCCGACCTTACCTCCCAAGCTTAAGGCAACGTGATACTGCCAAATTCGACGTCAAATCTTCATTGTGATCAATGAATTATTACTTGTTTTAATAAATAAATAAATAAATAAATAAATAAATAATAATAATAATAATAATAATAATAATAATAATAATAATAATAATAATAATAATAATAATAATAATAATAATAATAATAAGGCTGTTCATTTATATAGCGCTTTTTCTTAAGGACATCAGTTCAAAGCGCAGTTCTCACGCATTTATACTTAATATACTTTATATGCAACTATTAGTTGCCTGTCAATTATT
Source organism: Oncomelania hupensis (assembly GCA_036898135.1). Taxonomy (NCBI): domain Eukaryota; kingdom Metazoa; phylum Mollusca; class Gastropoda; order Littorinimorpha; family Pomatiopsidae; genus Oncomelania; species Oncomelania hupensis. The sequence continues at coordinate 66,332,667 of CM072515.1, forward strand.
ATGTACAATTTTGTCATACAGGGTGGGCTTATATAAGCTCGCTTGTTGCCTATCCTGTAAATCATTGTTTGTAATATGTTTTTCCTTGACTAAAACATTTGTTAAAACCATTTATACTTAACGTTAACATCGAAAGCACGTACGAAAAGAAGTGACACAAAAAAAACGAGACACTAAAAAATTATGCAATGACATAATACAAACATGAAAAATAATATTTACGAGTAAACTATTAAAAAAAAAAGTTGGAGGGAGGGAGGGAGGGAGGAGGAGGAGGAGGAGGAGGAGGAGGAGGAGGAGGAGGAGGAAAAGAGTAGCTAAGGAGTGAGGGGGCTGGGGGCGTGCGGTGTGACGGCGGTGGTCTGAATCAGAAAAGAAGGAATGATGCTGGTGATGGGAGGCGAGATCTGACATTTGTAAGGAAAAAATGAGTTTTCAAGTTGGACTTGAAAGTGGCTACGTTCGGAGAGCTGCGAAGAGAGACAGAGGAAGAGAGTTGCAAGTTTGAATTTTCTACATATACAAAGTAATAAATCTGTTAACATATAGAACGGATTATTATTTATTTTTTTTAAACACATTAAGAAAAATAATAAAAAGAAGCTATCCTTTAAAAATTCTTGCTGCGGTGAACCGTGAAAGCATCTTATTAGAATCCCATTTCACGCTGTGCCAGTTTTCATTTTCCTTCCCTTTCCCTTACTTCGTGGCCTGCTGCGAAGAAGAAAAAAAGTCTATGTGAAATATGTGCATAGAATGCTTTTAGAGTCGGGATTCAAGCTATATATACTAAGGTTAAAAGGTGCAACAACACACACACACACACACACACACACACACACACACACACACACACGCACGCACGCACGCACAGAACAAGGTTTGGATTTGGCTAAAGGGCTAAGCGCATAAGTGAGTGAATGTTTTGATTAAATTAAGGAATGCACGTAAGTTTCAATAATAATAATAATAATAATAATAATAATAATAATAATAATAATAATAATAATAATAATAATAATAATAACAATATACACCAGTCAGGCTCAAAGTTCGGCGATCTGTACCAACATATGCGTTCACCCATGTTTCACCCACTCGCACGCAACAACAACAAACACGCATCTATCATTCAAAACTTGGTGTAAAGATAGGGAGATCGCTATCAGAAGACAGAAAGAAAAAGGCTGTTACACACATCGCAGTGATTTTAGACTTCAACATATTAAAATTTAAATTAAATCATAACAATTACAAACATATTTTCACCGAACAAAAAAGCCAAAAACAAATTCTACTAAGAAATTTATATTATACTTAGATTATATATATAGCACCCGCCAATCACCTGTATCAATGAACTTGTACTCTGCAAACTAGGGCTAGTACAGTATAGTATAGTATAGTATAGTATAGTATAGTATAGCATAGCATAGCATAGCATAGTATAGTATAGTATAGTATAGTATAGTATAGTATAGTATAGTATAGTATAGTATAGTATAGTATAGTATAGTATAGCATAGTGTTACACTCGTAGTTGGTTTTTTATCAGTAGTTGATTCAGCCCCGATGCTTGAATCCTGATAAGTATAACTCGGATTCGTTTATCCACGCAACCTGTTCACTCAGCAACAAGGCAGGAGTCGTCGTATAAAGTTTTCCAACTTTATTCAGCATACATCAACAACTGCATACAATCGCTTTTTCCACTTTCACTCAACTTTCTACAGTGCGGCACATATGTATTTTCTCTATACTCGAGAGAACGTTCGAACTTTCCAGCGTGATTACAACCAATCACAGTAAGATTCGTCATCAGAACTGTCTTACGTCATATAACCTCGCCTAGGCCAGAAGAATATCAGCTACCAGTAGATCTATCTAGGTGATTCGATCGATAGTAAACAAGGAACCCTAAAAAAAATTCTTCAATACTATCGACCAACGAAAATTATCAACATTATACCAAGCTTCTTCTAACAACAATGCAAAATCAAATCAAAGGTAAATACACTCTGTTAATGCATGGTTTGCAAAACAAAACGATCGGATCTATCGTGCGCGTCTCACACTTAACACATAGTATAGTATAGTGTAGCATAGTGTAGCATAGTGTAGCATAGTATAGTATAGTATAGTATAGTATAGTATAGTATAGTATAGTATAGCACAGTGCAGTATAGTATAGTATAGTATAGTATAGTATAGTATAGTATAGTATAGTATAGTATAGTATAGTATAGTATAGCACAGTGCAGTATAGTATAGTATAGTATAGTATAGTATAGTATAGTATAGTATAGTATAGTATAGTATAGTATAGTATAGTATAGTATAGTATAGTATAGTATAGTATAGTACTGATGGCATTGTAGGCTACCCGCCTTTTGCTCTCTAGACAGACGCTCATTTATGAGCAAACCTATTACTTGCCCTCAGAAAATCTTTCCCAAGACATATTCTAGCACAAAGTTCGGGTCAGTTATATAGCTCAAACAAAAGAAATGGAGATTGATCACCCAATACCAAATATTTATCCCCCCCCCCCCCCCGTAAGGAAAACAACATCTAGAGGAGAACCGATTCTAACGTATTACATAGATCTACCTTAAAACCACCTTACAATAGTGACAACAGACTATGTCATAATAATATCTGGTGTTTTATAGTATTGTGTGTGAAAAGAAACGGGTGACAGACAAACAAAGCCTACTATGGTTTCAAAGTACTAAGGCATAACACCAACAAATGAAGAGGATCCCTTATGATATTCACACTGCTAATTTATCCAAGATAACCAAAGATCTGGTCCATGAGATAAACAAAAATAAACTTAAAGAGATTGTTTTATTTGTAGGCTACAAAGATATATATGTATCTAATAAAAGTGGCACAGACCAGTGAAAAGAACATATTAATCTATAAATGTCTGTCAGTCTCATCTATAGCATAGAATTTGCCACGCCGTATTATTCTGTGTCTATATGTGAATATATACAGTGCAGTCCTCCACAACAGCGCCATCGGAAACTGGTTCAGTACAACAATCGGTGTGCGCCAATGATGCCTATACTCTCCAACACTCTACAGCATCTTCCTAGAGCGCATCATGTCAGATGCCCTTGCAGATCATGAAGGCACAGTCAGCATAAGGTTATTGTTATTATTATTATTATTATTATTATTATTATTATTATTATTATTATTATTATTATTATTATTATTATTATTATTATTATTATTAAGGTGGATTCTAAATGTATTGTGCTGTATACAGGAGGCACGTTTGTTTACATACCAAAGAAGGGATGCATAAATTTAAAAGTTTAGCGATCGATATGAACAACGATGACCCTTGTTTATCATCTTTGGATGTGACGACAATGCACATTCCCAGAGTAAACTCATTGTCACAAAAAAGTAAACACACAACACATCCTTGATAACCTGGCTGTCCTTTAACAGACACGGATACACTAGGCTTAGGACCATCGCTAAACAGGGCGATCATAGTGCAACAGTGATTTAATCCTATTCTATTATATTGTTATAGCTCAAACGACAACAGCGAACAGTAGAACAATGGAACAGACCAAAGAGTACGTCAAACACAAAAGGTGTCAAAGGTGACACTGAGGTCCCATCGACACATTATAAAGCTTCTTTTTTTTAACCGTGAAAACATCTCCAAAAGATAGTTATGACACGGTAAAAAAAGTACTGATCATAATAACATAATGTCATATATTTTGCATGTGATTCACTTCCATGCACCTTGTCTCTTCAATGACACGTTTAAGAATTCAGTAAGCCTGCTCCCTTATAATCAAACGTTAGCCCAGTCGTTGGGACAGCAGTTGCCTCCTCTCATGTTGTCGAGGTCATAGTCAGAAAGGATGGAATAACAAAGGACGGACTAACATACGGAATAACATGAAGAAACGGAAACTCCGATGGTATGGCCACGTCACCGGATCATTAGGCCTTGCAAAGACCATCCTGCAAGGCACAGTGCAAGGAGGTAGAAGAAGAGGGAGACCGAAAAAGAGGTGGGAGGACAACATTCGAGAATGGACTGGTTTGACACTGAGCGAAGCCATCAGGGCTGCTGAGGGCAGAGAAAGGTGGAGTATGCTGGTTAAACGATCATCTGTGGTGCCCCTACGACCTCCGGGTTACGGGACAGGATAGGATAGGATAGGACTAACATACACAAACTCAACTCACGAATAAATTGTGGAGTCTTAACAAATAAATGAATAAATTAATTAACGAATAACATAAATACATAAATAAATAAATAAATAAATAAATAAATAAACAAACAAACAAACAAATAAATAAATAAATAAATAAAATCATGGCGTGTCACAATAGTGTTCATCCTGACTGACTGAGACTTTATTCGTCTATGAAATGCACATATAAATTTGCCTTTCGTCTGCACAAACATTGTAAATGTAAAATGTAGAACCTCTTTACAAGAATGACATGTACACATAAAAAAATTAATAAATAGTGCAACACATAAAATATAATAAAACAACTACTATCCCACATCCCCAAACATACTTGCGCTGTACACTTCCGCATACAGCCCTACACACCTTTACAAACCAACGCCATCACGCACAAATACCAACCACAGGCGTGCAACACAGGCAACCCATGCACAGGCATGATCATCACCATCATAATCATGTACATATATATGTATACCAAAAACAGGCTAATGTAATCTTGACTTAAAAGCATGCGTTGGTAAGTACTTGACAAAAAAAAGTTGTGTATTTTATTCTATTTGATGATATTATTTAACTTAAATGCTAGTAACGTTGAAATATGTCATTGTCTGATTTACAACGAAAACAAAACACTACTGCTTCATGAATAAGAGAAAAAAGCCGAGATGTATAACACAAAATAAGACAAGCGTTAAAACAATGAAATAAGGACACTTTTTCCATAATTACACTACACCATTATTTGTCTACATGCAACAGGCATTCCACTGTTAAAGAGTCTTTAACACCGAGGAGATTTCACGTGTTGCGTCTACTGATCCGAAACTGTGTTACACGCCTGGATGTTACGGTAAAAAGATGCGCTCAGCCATGCGTGAACGTCATTGATCTATGCCATGGCTGATCAGTTTCGAGTCAATATTGATTTGGTGTGGGTTCAAAGTAATGTCCACCGCGTCTGATTAAGTCCGGCGCGAACGAACGGATTTACAAAACTCAATAATATTCATTCCTGAATTCTTACTGTAAATCTGCTTTACTGGTGGCGAACAAGGAGAAGAAGGTTACACAGTAAGGCCATAATACTTTCAGAATGAACAGTACGTGTACCCGGACTGTGTGTAGCGCATTGACTGTGCGAAAGTACTACACAATTATAATACTATAGGTGTATGATATATTATAAAGAAAAGGTATTAAGTTCAATGTAAAAAGATAGAGTCAGAGAAAGAGAAAGACAGAGAGAGAGACAGAGAAAGAAACAGAAAAGCACAGAGAGAGAGATGATAGAAAGACAGACAGACAGACAGACAGATGCCATCCACTTGACCCCATATTAATTTAACAAAACAATCTGATTCTCCATATCAATTGATATAGAATTCTTTACGCTGATAAATTCCGTACATCAAAACATGAACAGATGCTTCTAAACTACAGGCAGTGAGAACTTCCGCACGTAAATCAAAGATTTTTTACATTTATTCAGTAACAGCTCCATTAACCAAGGTTTATCAAAATAAAACAAAACAAAACAAAATGAAGAAGAGAGGAAAAAAAAACCACAGCCTTTTTCAAAATGTAATCGAAACAGCTTTTCCCCCTAAAAAGAAATTTGACTTAAGAACGCCTTCCTTCAAACCAAAAGCAATGGACTTCTGGAAATATATATTAGTTAAGTGATCCTTCCTACCTTCCTTAAAGTAATGGGAGCAGTCACGAGATCCCCTTTGTGCAAAGCACTGCACTGTCACTGCTCGCACTAAAGATCAAACAGATATTTTCCCAAGGGATTGGATGAGACCTCGAGATCTGTCAAATCAGCCAGCGAGGCCAAATTAGAAAGACACCCCCCTCCCACTTTCAAATAACGCCCCCTCCCCCCACGGCTTCCCCTTACTAATCCCCTCTCCTTGCAATTTTCTCATCCCCCATTACCATAGGTCGCATTCATTTAAACTACAACTGGAACTTGCACACGATAGCATTATTCCGGAAAACTGGAAAAATAATATATAATAATAGGATATTTGTCATAAATTTTTAAATTAAATTTAATCCCTCTTACATAGCGCGTTTTCCAACTCAAGAGCTGCTCAAGGCGATATGTGCACATTAGTAAGAGAGAAAAACTCGGAGCTTATTACAGTACTGAATGCTTTGCGTGCTGCTGCAAAAATAGTTAAATGACAACAGACCATTGCACAAGGAAATTGCCCCGATGTGGGTAAGGAGTCTCTCTGTCTGTCTGTCTGTCTGTCTCTCTCTTTCTCACACACACACATCCGCAGACTACTGTCACAAATCTATTACACACAAAGAATTTATTTCATAAGATTTCCATTTAAAAAAAATTCTTGTAGACACTATTGCACATTGAACCTGAGGATCCATTCTTGCAGAAACAATCTGGAGCTGTTTTCCTCTACTTTATTTTACGTTTATAGTTACACATGTGTGGAGAGAAGTGGTTATTGGTTATTGGTTATTTAATGATAATAATACAGGATGCTATGTACGCGCCTTTCCCCCAAATCAATCAGGCTCAAAGCGCGGCGATCTGTACCAACATACACGCTCATATTTGTAGTACGGTTCGTTAATTTTATTGCCAGCCTGGTGTGTCATTGTTTTGTAGTTTTACCATTGTGCTGATAATATGCACGCCCCACAAAAATGTCCTTGTGTTTTCTTTGAGGACAATAAAGATTCTGATTCTGATTCGGTGTTGTTGTCTATTGGAAAAAACAATAACAACTACAAAAAACTAAAAATAACTCATATTACTTATTAGCAAACAGACTTTATAAAACTGAAATACATTGACTATCCAACAAATATGGATTTCCATTTGTACAATATTTATTGGCGAATTTTATCGGTGTTCTTTTGTTTTTAACCACTTTCAGATAAATAATCTTTATATATATAGAAGCATATTTTCCAAAATTATCACTTCTTTACAAACAATGTAAGATTTCTTTAAATAACATTTTTCATCGATAAATAACTTATTATTTACCTAAACAATACATTTTTTTACACGTAAATAAATCATGATATAGGTAAATAAGGCATTGTTGATAAATAAGGAATTATTTACCTATATAACATATTATTTAGCAGATTGTGTGAGATAATGTATTATTTAGATATGTTTCTAAAAGGAAACATTCATGATTTGTAAATGAACATTGAAGTTTAACGTCGTCTGCACCTGGCATTGACGATGTGGCAGACGGGGATAACAGCCAAAGGGAAGGAACGGTGTAAGTGACTTAAATCAACACTGAACCACCAGAGCAAACACGTTGCTAAGATAAACCGTAAAAATGGCTACTTTTTAACTTGCCTCGCCACGCGCGGGATTGTAACCTGGCTATCAGCGTGCGTGGTGAACGCCCGGCAATGGGAGGGACTCTCTCATGCTTATATAATAACATTACACGCTGCACAAAGTACGGCCCTCTCACACACCAATAAGCAAGCACACACGCCAGAAAAAGCGAGTCAACGGGAATCTTGAAGGTATTGAAAAAAAATTTACAAAAGAAGCTTACACATATTTTGTTAAATGCATTCCACGGGTGTGTCGTGAAAGCGCCCTAAACAAGTTGTGTGTGTGTTACGTATGTGTGCGTGAGTGTGTGTGTGCGTGAGTGTGTGTGTGTGTAGTTTTCTACAGCTGTCCGCTAAATGTATACGCACTGTCTGTTTCTAACCACGCATTTCACGCTGACCTCGCTTTGGGACTAGAAGTATTAGTACCACCACACCACATTACACCCGTACTTGACTCTCTGCACTGGTTCCCTGTAATAAAAACAAAAACAACGTATTTAAGCCTACGGTAAGATCCTGTCAACTGCTTTCGCATGTGTGCATGAGACATCTCCAGGATACCTGTCCGTGGTTGGTTCCTATGTATCAGCCATCTTGTCAACTTCACTCTTCTTTCCAGTCCCGTTCTCGCCTTTCATCCTCTGAGGAGACAAACACAAAGAGATCTGGTGCCCGAACCCTACAGCATGCAGTCCACAAGTTATGGAATACGCTGTCTGAAACTGTCAAGAATCGTTGAGAAGACTGAAGACTCAGTTGTTTTATATTGTAGGAACTTAGTGAACCCAGTGTCTCTCTCACTTCTGCTGTCCACTCTCACACCGGACTTTATCTTTCCTTTAGTTTTTGTTATTCTTTATTTCTCCTTATCGCGCCCTGAGCATTCCACAATGGAGGGAGACGCGCGCGTTATAAATGGACATGATGATGATGCTGTCCATTATCATAATCAGCATCATCATCATCAGTAAATACAGAGCGGAATTTAGTCATCATCATCATCATCATCAACATCATCATCATCATCATCATCAGTAAATACAGAGTGAAATTTATAAATAATAATAATAATAATAATAATAATAATAATAATAATAATAATAATAATAATAATAATAATAATAATAATAATAATAATAATAATAATAATAATAATAATAGTAATAATAATCCATTTTATAAGGAATTAGCAGACTCAACACCTTGTTCGAGCTTTCGATATTTTTATTCCTCTTCCGTCAGAAAATAATGACAAGTAAAATAAGGAAATATAATACATTCTCACATACAGCTTTTAAAAGTGTTCAAAGTAACATTTAGAATCAGTATTTGGGAATGTGCTGTGTTGGTGATAAATTGTTCAATTACAGTTGTATCACTAATTAAGAAAATTAGAGTGGTTGGGATTATTGTCACTTAAGTAAGGGCAAACTAAAGGGAAGGATTGGAGTTTAGTTATAATAATAATAATAATAATAATAATAATAATAATAATAATAATAATAATAATAATAATAATATAGCGCTTTTGCCTAAGTATAAATCAGCTGAAATATTTATTATCGGTCGAAGCGTCTAGATAGATCTACAGATAGCTGAGAAAATTCTTGGACTGTAAATAAAGTTGTATGAAGTAAGACAGTGATGACGAAATTTATTCTGATTGGTTATAATTGCGTCACGCTCGAACATTCGAACGTTCTCTCGACTATAGGGAGACTATATATGTACCGCACTGTTTCAGTTGAGAAAGAGGGGCCGGGTAGCTCAGTTGGTAAGAGCGTCTTGCTAGTAACCGAAAGGTCGCTGGTTCGAATCCCGGATTGGTCAACGTGTGATCATATTATTTTCCCCTTTACCAACAACTGGCCCGCTGGTGTCAGTATAAATCGGTCCAGTAGTCACCTATATGCGAAAGTGTCGTGTGACTTTAATCTACAAACAAACAGTTGAGAAAATGTGAAAGTGAAAAAGCGATTGTATGCAGTTGATGATGTACGCTGAATAAAGTTGGAAAACTTCATACGACGACTCCTGCCTAGTTGCTGAGTGAACAGGTTGCGTGGATAAACGAATCCGAGTTACACTTATCATGAGTCAAGCATTGGGGCTGAATCAACTACTGATAAAAACAAAGAGTGTAACACTTTGAGCGTTGTTGTTGTTGTTGCATCAATTTTTATTCATCAGATTAACATAAGTTGTACTTTGAGCGAAGCCATGAGGGTTGCTGAGGACAGAGAAAGATGGAGTACGTTGGTTAAACGATTCGTCTGTGGTGCCCCAAACGACTTTGGAGTTATGGGATAGGATAGGATAAATCAGTTACATTTATCTTTAAGCTAAAAATGGCTTTGGACTTTTTAAAGCATTACGGCTCTAGAAGTAAGACTAGCAACAAGGATCAAGTATTCGAGGATTAGTTCACCCAAATAATCTTGCCTGAACAGCCTGTTAGTCGAGTAAAGTAAACAACTTACATACAAGCCTTGCATGAATAAAAACGAAACATTTCAATACTAAACTATGCACACTGTCTCTTCTTACAAATGAAAATAGTCCCTCCCTTTTCCTAATAGTACTCTTTACTAAATTTATGTAAAAAAATAAATCTCCGGTCTTCCAATTTCTATTCAAGTCAATACAGAAAAAAAAAAGTTTGAGACTCGCCGAGGTTTCTGCTTTGCTCCTCACTATGTAGTTGCTTGTGGAGCTGGTTGGTATTTGGCGAATCTCTGCTACCAGTACTATTATCATTCAAGACGGGGTTTTAATCCAGTTATCCTTTTTAATTGTTCCCCTGACAAGTCCCTGGAGCGTTGCGTTCGTGTGCTTTATGGGTAACTCAATCAGCGCACAGCATTACACCAACACCCGTGTAGGTTTACAACGGTCTTGACGACTTTTTGCCTAACCTAATGCAAAGGACATACTACTGCGCCCGAAGAAATAACTATTGCACAGTGCTAAAATAATTTACGACAGAGCCTCTCAAAGCTGTAGAAATTACTACAATCATATTGAGTAGGCGTTTTTTTTTTCTACTCTACCAAATGACTGCAGCGTTGAAGAAATAAATGACTATTGCCATAGATAAAACGGCGCCGCCGTACGTTGTAGAAAATACTATGCGTGAACCAGTTAAAGTTTGCGCCTCTTGATTTCAAGATGACATGGCTTTTTTTTTTTTTTGGAGTTGTCGTTGGTTGAAATCGTCTTCAGTGTGTGTAACTAGTATTCATTTGCTTATTTACATACTTAATAATTATGTGGTCGTTTAGCATGATTGCGAGTAGGAGTAGGAGAAGGAAGTTAACATCGGATGATGATGATGATGATGATGATGATGATGATGATGATGATGATGATGATGATGATGATGATGATCATAACAGGCGCTTAAACCTCGAAGATCATGACCGAAGCGCTCAAAATACAATAGACACAACTGACGACTAACACAGAATGGCCCTTGAGGAAGAAGTAATCTAAACATGGCAGCGACACAACCATCTACAAAAGTAGTCACTCCTCAAATATATTAACTAATGAAACCCCTTGGAAAAGTTGTCGGATCTCATACTTCTACAATTTGTACAATTTGTTCATTTTGTGCTAAGGAAAAGGCTTTTAAAAAAAAAAAAGGAAGCCGACCTCTACCGACCCTATTTTATTTCCTATGTTACCGTAAACAGACATACTATTTTGGGGGAGGGTGGAGGGAGGCCCTGATCTGCTGCGTTATATCTCCTTTGGCGTTGTTTATTATTATTATTATTATTATTATTATTATTATTATTATTATATTATTATTATTATTATTATTATTATTATTATTATTTTTATTATTAGGCTTACATCATTTTTATATAGCGCTATTTTAAGCTCAAGAGCTGCTCAAGGCGCTGGTCGATACAAGATTTAACTCGAACCTCCCGAAGCGCCCACCTGCAACCTTTTGGCACGTAGTCTGACGCCCAGACGACTGAGCACCACCCTGGGCTACCGGGGATGGTGGAAAAGGACCTAGTGCGTGTTGGGTGTTATTGTGAAGCCGGCACTCACCTGCCTAGAACATGAGCATCAGGATCTTTAAAGTCCGTGCGAGGGAATGCGTGCATGCAGACTAAACCTCGGTTTATACTCTCATCCGAGCTTTGGCTCTTTCTTCTTGTGTACTAAACACTTTTTTTTTCGTAAAAAGCTGTAAATATCGAATATGTGACAAAAATGTTACAGTGGAAGTAACTGACCTTTGACATAAAAATAGACGTTTATAGTCCCCCGCCAGTGCTAAACGTCAAATATGTCACTATAATTATATCTACATTATATTATAAAGTCTACCTTTTTACATTGGTAGCTTCTAGGAAAGTGTTAAGTAGTAGTGAAAACAAAGCAAGAATGCATAATCCCAACAAGTTTAGCGTCGATTGGTAGTATTCGTCGTCGTCGTTGTCGTCGTCGTCGTCCGCATCGTCATCCTAACGGCTCTTTCCCCAATGACCAACCGACAGGTTAACTTTAGCTTAGCTTTACCTTGGTTTTTATAGTCTAGTACTGCATTGGACAGAATCAGTAACCGCCACAATGCAAGGTCGAAAAGCTACAAGTAAACTATGGCGTCCAACGAACCGACTGAGCGACATTTGGCTAGTTCTGATTCGCCCCGACCATTTCTAAATACTTCCAGATAAGTCTGGGGAAAAAAAGCAATACCCTTTGCTTAAAATGGTGGTGGCGGCGAGGTGGGGGTAAGGGAAATAGGGTGGGTCGCATAAGTTTAGTTTTGTGCCTAGTCTAGTAGGCTACAGCACTCGGAACGAATCAGTAATGCCCCAAAAAATATCCAAGGACTAAAAAAACAAACCTTGGCTGTCATTTTCATCGTATTACGGGGAAACATGCACAACCCTCGCATAACTGGCGCATGCAATATTTTAGCTGGCAGTACAATAAACTGTTAGCGTGTGTCGGTGTAGGTTCGCAACGCCTGGCTGCTTTTTAAGTGAAATGCATTCACTGACAAAGAAAAAAAAAACAGTCTTCCAAAGATCGCTGTGTTTTCAAATTAGCAGTCTACGCAAGCACAAGAGTAGCCAGTCATTCAAGGATCTAAGCCATAGAGAGTAATACACCTAGAGACATGCATACATACATAGTTGTTGTTTTAGGTCCATCGGACTCCTTTCGAGCCAAATCAGAACAACAGGTTTTGTATTGCAGGCCGGGCATGAGCTGATGAAACAACAAGAAGTCGGGGCCCTAAATTCTAGGGGCAAAACTAAGGTCTAACGCGTTTGGAACTATCTCAGTCTAGTCCACGGTTCCGCCTGAGGAAGAAAAGATTAGCTGGAAAATGTGCACCGTGTTGTTTTTGTCTTGTGTGTGTCCACATTAACATTCTTTCGGTTCATGTACACATTTCCTTATCATCATGGTTGTACTTGACAAAAAGAAGGGAGGCATTTTTCTCAATGAACTGAAAATTCGTAGCATTTTACGCTGGTGATTGTTGATTTTAATCTCTTCATAGTATTTTCTAAGTGCAATTGTTATTATTTTCGGGGAATTTGCTGAGGGCTGCTTTTATATAGAAGATCAGATCAGACCTATTAATTATCCAAGTCCAGTGCGATATAGTGAACAGCAAGACGATATGAACTGGACCGTGCATTAGGCATAAGCTTCGTACAGGTTCTGATACTCAGTACATATTTTTACGAGCCGCCCCTATCACGATACATGAGTGTCAGCTAATATCACTTAGCTGACGACCTTAACTTTTGAAGAAACTCCGAGTATCAGGAATTGCTTGGGCTGAGCAAAACAGTCAGAATAGTCAAGTCAACAAACCTGTATTACCCACCAATGGAGAATTCATGCCGCACACTGCATCTCGGCGATCAAGAAAGACAGTACGTCTGTCTTACAGATAGCTATCTGACGCTCAATATAGGGACCAATGGAGGGGGGGGGGAGGAAAGCGAATACAACTATAACATGAGAAATGCATGTCTTAATAGTCATGAGGAGGTTTCCTTTGTACCATTCTTCAACAAGGAACCCCACAATTTCACTGTGTGTCATCTTCGCGGGGACGCAGTAGTAAAATATTGTATGCAAGATCATATTACAAGAAGAGCGGTGGTCTGAAGAAGGTCATAACGAAGCATGAGCACGCATTTTAAGTGTTAGCATTTAAACAACGGACTGCCAACACTTCAATCTGCAATTTGATACGGCCGGCGGTGATTTCAAGCTGAGTCTCAAGTCGAGCGGCATAAAATTTGCGAAGCTCATTGTGAATTGTGCAATGAAATATTTCAAACCCTGTCTGCTGGTGGTTATATTATCATTTAATAGGCTGAAGTAATAGTTGGTTATTTTCCCCAATCGGGTGTTGCAGAACTTCAACATAAACAAAATGGAAGAGCAGAATTTAAAAGTCGTGGTTGTACACAACCATGCAGTATGACGCGGTTGATGCATACGCGAGTCCCAAACACATCCAGGTCGCTGAGGGTTGTGCTCAGTCGTCAGGGCGTCAGACTAGGCGCCCAAAGGCTGCAAGTGGGCGCCTCGGGTGTCATGAGTTAGGTCCTGTGTCGGCCAGCGACTTGGGCAGCTCTTGAGACGGAAATTGTGCTATACCAAAACTGTTCTCATTCTGACAAACGAAGAGGAATGAAAAGGAAGAAGAACTGCTCACAGGGAGCTGATCCCTGCCGAAAATCAACAGTGGCATTCGAAACACAGCACAGCAAAAGAGTACTGGACAGAAGACCAATGTGCCAGGAAATAGAGAACAATCTGAACAAGAACAACAACAGAACGGCTGACAAGTGTTAAACACCCCAATGCGTTTGCGATCCAAAGCAAGTCTGGCTTGTGCCTTACAGAAGAACAAGAAGTATTGGATAGATGGACATTACTGCTCTGACCTTTACAACCACACACCAAATGGAGACCCATAAGTTCTAGCATGTCCCCAGAACAGAGAAGAAGAAGAAGAAATCCTCCCAATTCTCTGAGAAGAAGTTGAGGCAGCAGTGCAATCGCTGAAGAAAAGAAAGTCAGCGGGAGTGGACAACATATTCGCAGAATTGCTTCAAGCAGGAGGAGAAGCGATGATTGACTCTCTCACCATAATCTATAACAAGAAATGGCAGAGCGCCATGGACCCAGTCACTTGTCATCCCTCTTCCCAAAAAGGGTACCCTTCAGGAGAGTCAAAAATACCGCACCATCAGCCTCATCAGTCATCCCAGCAAAGTCCTCCTGAAAATAACACTCAACAAGTTGAAACCCCAAGCTGAACAAATCATAGCTGAAGAACAAGCAGGATTCAGGGAGGGCGAAGTACCACTGAGCAAATTTTCAGCCGCACAGTAACCTGCGAGAAATACCTACAGTACCAACAACATCTATATCATGTGCTTGTAGACTTGAAGAAAGCGTTTGACCAAATCTGGAATGCAGCTCTGTGGGTAACCATGAGAGTGTACAACCTCAGCCCTAAAATTATTGAAGTCATCAAAAGCCTGTATGTCAAGGCTACCAGTGCAGTCCTCCACAACAGCGCCATCGGGAACTGGTTCAGAACAACAATCGGCGTGCATCAAGGTTGCATACTCTACCCAACACTCTTCAGCATCTTTCTGGAACGTATCATGTCAGATGCCCTTGCTGATCATGAAGGCAGTCACCGTAGTGGGTAGAGCAATCTCCAATTTCAGTTTTGCAGATAATATTGATGGATGGCTGGAGAGGAACAAGAATTTGAACAGCTGGTACAGAGGCTTGGCACCATCTAGAGAGTGAATGGAATGGAAATAAGTGCAGAGAAGACCAAATTGATGACCAATAACACCAATGGCATCAACCCTAACATCAAAGTCCAAGGCCAATCCGTCAACACAGTGCACAGCTTCAAATATTTAGGAGCCATTGTATCGTACAATTAGTCCCGACAGGAAGTCATCTCCAGGATAGCACAAACAACTGCTGCTCTAACAAGGTTGAAGCCCATTTGGAAAGACAGGACCATTAGTCTACACTCCAATGTAAGGCTGCTACGCTCCCTTGTCATCTCAATCTTACTATACTCTTGTGAAACATGGATTCTCACAGCAGATCTACAACGAAGAATACAAAGTAGGGAGATGAGGTGCTACAGAGACTTCTATGCATTTCTTATACCCAGCACATCACCAACGATGAAGTCCGACAGACCATCACACAAGCCATTGGACAACACGACGACATGCTCACAGAGGTAAAGAAATGGAAACTCCGATGGTATGACCACGTCACCAGAGCATCAGACCATCTCGGAAAGCACGGTGCAAGGAGGCAGAAGAAGAGATGGGAGGAAAACATTAAAAAATGGACTAGCGAAGGCTTGAGGGTTGCTGAGGAGTACGCTGGTTAAACGGTCATCTGTGGTGCCCCAACGACCTTCGAGTTACGGGATAGGTTAGGATAGAATAGGAAACTGTTCTCTCCGTTCCAAAAGCTTGTAGGCGATGGTTCTGTCCCAGGTCACACAGCGTAGCTAAGAATCGTTGAGAATTGCGTTTGCCTCTCGCCACATAAATTAGTGAGAATTGAGGGTAAACCTCGACGAATTTCAGCTAGGCTGGGCGATCCCAGGGTTACTCTGTTCCTGCGTCTGCCAACCAGGACTGCCTCTGTAAACTGCCAGAGATTAGTCGGGGGAAGTCTCCGTTGACCGTTGATAATACCTTTGCAACCCCCGCATCCCATCGTATCAGACATTATAGAGTGAGGGTCTGCTCTTAGCTGTAATGGCAGAATAACTCGTGTGAACCGTTGCCTATCTGGAGGTGTCCGCCACAGCGGCTGCTATCTTGTCGCGTCACACCGCGGGACAGACCAAAAACCATAATGTGCGATGTGTCCAGTTGCCACAAGTTGGACTGACAAGAGGTCAACGACGGCGGAATGTAGTTTAGCCGATGACAATTTAAAAGGTCAAGATTGTGTCCGGTGAGTTTCGTTTGCATCTGATGCCTACAACGAGCGAGAAATGACCAGCAAGGCGTAGAGCGAAAGTGTTAAGAAGACGAAAAGACCCTCTTTCTTCACCCAGCATAAAGGTAAGCGCCGACGGCGAACACCTACGGACAACACGCGGGAATGGAATAGCGCAGACGGTTAGTTAGTTAGTTTTTTAATGCTTACGGGGTCCAGCGGACTGCGAAGAGCCGAATCAGGACCACAAAGTCAAGACCACAACTTGGCTCAAAGAGGACTCACCCCTGATCCTCATAACACTGAAGGCACTCCATCAGCCGGTCACTCTACAATAAAGGCATCCTACGCAGGGGACGCTGAGGTTATACTCTAATTTATCGAACCCCCGTTTACACAAATAAAATAGAATACAAACATCATTATAAAACAATAACAAAACACATACATATAAAATGCCTACATTGCAAAATACTAATATCACAGCAAGCCCTAGTGACTATTTGGCAGAAAGCGTCCAATATTCCCAAGCTGGTACAACAGACCTCACACACAAATGAGGAGTTTTGTCCCGGAAGAGTTTTCAACAACAACAAAAAAGTAGGTGACTGGTCTAGCGAAGAAGAAGAAAGTATAGTAGATTGATAGAACACAGTTTGAATGAGAAAGAACAAATGAGAAAGACAGCGACAATGGGAATTTAAAGCACTAAATTTCAAGAAAGTTGGGATACTATTTACACGGGAAACCCGCGGCACCCCTACGTGGAGAGCGCAGACGGTAGTTAGTTCAATTGCGCTATTCAAACGCCATTAATTCCATTCACATCCTGAACAGCGTAAGCTGATGACACCGGACATGACAACCAGCAACATTGAAATGCGGTTTCGCCTGCTGCAATTTGGAGGTCACTCACTATAAGCCCAATAGGCCATGTTTATGTTATCACGTCCACTTATCTTTTTACTGCACAAACAGATTAACTCCTTGTAAGAGTTTCTCATTTAAAGGCTGCGTTTCACTTCATCCCGTGTCGCCTACTCGGGGCGTCTACGAAGCCGATGGTTCCGTAAAGTTACAGGCTCAAACAAACACACAAACATCAGTCTCACTGGATTGCAACATTAACACTCAACGCTGCGCTTGCAGCTTACTTTGAAGCGCTTTGTTGTTGTTGTTGTTGTTGTTGTTGTTGTCGTTGTTGTCGTCGTGGTGGTTGTTGTTGTTGCTGCTGTGGCTGCTGCTGATTTTATTGTCGTTTTATGAACATTTACTTGAACCTAAGACCTGCAGCTGAGCATAATTGTATGACCAGGCTCCTTAAAGTGGCGCAGTAACGACTCGGAGGGACGTGGCACAACTTCCAAAGAGGCATTTCAGAAAGTGGATTCCTGTGAAGAAATGTTTTTTAAAATCTTCCGTCACCATTCAGAATTGTACCTTCTTGTGCCTTCAGCATTGTGCATATTCATTACTACGGGAGCAATCTAGCTCACAGCAACCCCAAAGACAATAGTTAGTTAATATTTAGGAGCCATGGAATCAGTCAATGGGTCCCGACAGGAAATCCTCTCCAGGATCGCACAAACAACTGCTGCCCTAACAAGGTTGAAGCCCATTTCGAAAGACAGGACATCAGTCTACATTCCAAGGTAAGGCTGCTACGCTCCCTTGTCATCTCATCTTCCTATACGCTTGCGAAACATGGACCCTCACAGCAGATCTACAAGGAAGAATAAAAAGCATGGAGATGAGGTGCTACAGAAGACTTCTGGGCATTTCCTATACCCAGCACATCACCAACAACGAAGTCCGACAAACCATCACACAAGCCATTGGACAACACGATGACGTGCTCACAGTGATGAAGAAACGGAAACTCCGATGGTATGGCCACGTCACCAGAGCATTAGGCCTTACAAAGACCATCCTGCAAGACACGGTGCAAGGAGACAGAAGAACAGGGAGACAGAAAAAGAGGTGGGAAGACAACATTCGAGAATGGACTGTCTTGACACTGAGTGAGGTGTTGCTGAGGACAGAGAAAGATGGAGTACGCTGGTTAAACGATCATCTGTTGTGCCGAACGACCTTCGAGTTACGGGATAGGATAGGATAGTTATTGATTGTTTATAAGGTCCAGCGGACTGCAAAGAGCCGAATCAGGACCACAAAATAAGGACCATAACTTGGTTGAAAGAGGACTCGCCCTTGATCCATATAAAAGATCTGCTGAAACAACTCTAATGGTAACCATGAAGGCACTCCACCAGCCGGTCATTTTACAATAAAGGCATCCCATTTCTGGGACACGGAGACTTCACTCTAATTTATTGAACC
>CM072515.1:66356592-66381592 GCA_036898135.1 Oncomelania hupensis
AATATGCTCCGGTCTGTGCATTGCAAGCAATCTATTCAAACAATCAAAACTCCGCTAGGCTAGCGAGACTAAAAAAAATATACCGCTGTGCAAAACGTTATTCGTCGCTGCACGCAAGAGAACATTTAAAATACTGGTCCCTTAAATTCACAAGTGCCCGTATATCGAGAGAAAGAGAACGAGAGAGAGAGAGAGAGAGAGAGAGAGAGAGAGAGAGAGAGACGCCTAATAGCGACGCTCGCTATATTGTACATATTAGTACAAAGAGAGACGCTGTTTTATACAGATACTGACGCCTATGCTTCAATCTTAAATCCCTTTGTCCATGAATTAGAGATGTTCACCCTGTAAAAACAGCAAGCGCTGTCAAATAATGATAATATTATCTTCTCTAGCCAATCTAGAAGTAGAAACAGATTCTATACACCATATGCGCTCGTTTTATAAGTAACAAATGGGAAAAAAAATGAAATGAAAGAGAACCAAATCATATGCCTTAAGTCCGTCAGCAAGTTGAGCAGAAGTTAAGGTTAGAAAGCGCTATTATATTACATACGATATCCGTGTCTATCAATAATGCAGTAGTAGAAAACTGAAATTACAGAATCTACGCTCTTTCGATAGCAATAGAGAATTCAAGGAACTGAAAGAAGTTATGCTTTTATCCTAAGTCAATGAGCTAGATGAGAGTTTAACCCCTACAAAAAGCTGATAACCTGATAAATGCTATCAAATTATATTTCCTAAACTATTAAAATCTTTTTTAATGTAATAGGAAATATAATAAGGGATCTTCGTCTGATATTAATCGAGAAATCACCAATTTGTTGTACCCCAATCAAGAGTTATGGTATATTTTATTTCACAACGGTGTCTCGGTAACGGTCCAGTTTCGCTCCGCAGTTAAAGTTATCAAAGAATGATGGCGACATCGTCCGAAGTGCTAGGGTTCGAGTAAATGTTAGGATCTAGGCTATGGTTAGGCCGACCAGCAGAAATAGTTAGGGTTAAGGTTTGGGTTAAGGCAGGTGTCAGAAAATCCTAACTCTAACCCTAAGGAAATAATTATATGTGACAAAAAAGCTTAAGCCAGCTGTGCGCACCCCAAAAGTTGAGTTTTTTCTTCGTGCATCCACAGTACCCTGAAATTACAGTAGTAGCAGTAACAGCAGCACAAGAAGAAGAAGAAGAAGAAGAAGAAGAAGAAGAAGAAGAAGAAGAAGAAGAAGAAGAAGAAGATATATATACATTATTTTTAATAAATATAATTATGCTACATGGAGGCTCTCTTTCGCGCGAAAAAACTAATTTTGCCAAGTGGGGACCTAAACTGGAACATTACTGGTTTCTCAACTCTTTGGAAGTCAAGGACGTTTTATTGTTTAAAGAAGGGAGAAAATTCGCTTTTTTTAATCACTATCAGCGTGGGACAGGACTGAATTGCATACAGAATATCAGAACCTATCGCCAAAAATGTACCTTCAATACTGTACTAAATTGAGCGTACAGTACACAGGCTATCGGCAGCGAGTTCTTTCACTGAAGAACGACTTTCTCCATACTGGTATATATAGTAAGCTACGTGCGTCAAGATAAGCCCCGCTTACTGATAAGGACAGGGGAGGGGGGGGGGGGGGTCAAACTGCATAGTCCTAGGTTGGTCGAAGTCTGATAAACCTGTGGGTGTGGATTCATGATATCAGTTACACTTTCACAGTAGTGGGTCCGTGTTCGAAATTGGGTTATTCCCATATACGAAAATTGAGTGGGAAATTTATCACACATATTGATCCTCATACAGAGATTTTACTCAATCGATTATCTTCCATTGAGTCATGTAGAGACTCGCCGTACACGATATTTGGGGGCTCTCTTTCGCCTGCAAAAATAATTTTGCAAAGTGGGGATGTAAACTGGATCACTACCGGTTTCTCAACTGTTTGGAAGTCAAGGGAAAAAGGCAATCACCGAAGTCGAACGAAGCTCTCCGATGTGTTATGAAATGATGCTTGCATGACTATGACTAGTAAAACAGACTAGTTAAACATTAAAACCGGTCGCTGTTGCTTCTAATTCTGTTCGATTTACACAGACTAGTTGGTCCTGATTTGGCTCGGAAGAGTCCGCTGGACCTAAAGCAATAACCTTGTATTGTATTGTATTGTACACAGACTAGCATTTCGCAATGATGTACTTTGTTACTTTGTTATGTACTAGTTCCATCCCTTGCTTTGCTTTTGTTAGTTCTCAGCAGTAGGCTAATAATAGCATTCCCCATTTCCTACCGCAAATCAAGTAGACACTGTTAAATTGCATAGGCCTAATCTACATTGGTTTAAACAAATATTTTTATTCAAGGAAAAAAAAACATCTACATTATATATTATAGGTCAGTCACAGCGCAGCGAAGAAGCGTCACTAGGTCTGCAACATCGGATAGCTTCGCTCGACTCGGATAACTTCGTTCGACTTCGGTGATGGCCTTTTTTTGGCGGATGACTGGAACTAGTTTGGAAAAAACAAGTTCGCGACCGGGGTCTATATTACCCATTATTACGAATCTCGCTCACACTCCGATATTGGGGACCGCTTGTGAGCCACACGAGAAAGAGAGAGAGAGAGAGAGAGAGAGAGAGAGAGAGAGAGAGAGAGAGAGAGAGAGAGTCTATGGCCACACCGTAGGCACTCAAAACCACTGAGATTCGCCGAGGGCCTCTTACAAGTTAGCGAAGTGGGGAACGTTAGCCTCGGTTAGTCTCAGTGATGCAAAGTGCACTCCAAACATCCTACAACCAAAGAGCTTATTACGGAAAGAGGGGGAACTTCCATTATGTCCTATACAAAAATGCGAGACGCTCTCACGGATTATTTCCCTTTGCTCGGGCTGGCTATATTTCACCATCTGCTATATGAATGATCTGTGCGTGGTAACTTATTGAGCCTATGCCATTGCAAAAGAACATTTTTATGGCAACGTTTGCAAATACCAAACTTTTAACTATCATTATTATTAACATTCCGCTACTGCTGTCTTTTTTGTTTTGTTTATGTTTATGTTTACTTATTGACATTTATTAGGTGCTTTTATGCTGCTTATGTGTGTATATCATAGGTTCGTTTTCTGCCCTGGAATTTATTATTCTTTTAATCAACGACAGATATTTTACAATTAAAATATGCATGACAGACTGTTTCATTTATCCGAAACTGTAAATCCTTAATCGTGAGAGAGAGAGAGAGAGAGAGAGAGAGAGAGAGTTCTGTCATTCAATCAATTAATCACAATAAAGCACAATAACAAAATGTTTCACTAATAGTGTGAATTTAATTTATATCAGGTGTCCCCCTACCCCCAACCCTCTCACCTCCCACATCACTGGCTTAATAACATCAGTCACTTAATGGAAAATAATTAATTAATCAGACAGAACAATCAGAACCTAGACTACAACATTCCACGCAATATAGATCTAATGCGCAGAAATTCACAGATCAGAAAAAGGACTGAGTTTCTACATTACATTTTTTCCCCCGTTTACACTCAAACGAAAGGGGATTACAACAGATCAAGGACCATTTTTGTGCCTAGGTAAGGGGTTATCTTGCACAGTATTTGATCACGAGGAGAAAACAGACTTAGTCTAATTTAACTTGTTAACATAAGCAGTTTGACGAAGCCAAACTGCCAATCTGACATCTACTTTTGAAATATAAGCACAAATATAGTCAAACAACCTAGCAATAACGTAAACAGTGAGCGACCTGTTGAACGTAAACTGTCAGCAAGCAAACTGTTTTGGATTTAGCACATAGGTATAACATGAATCATTCAAGCCGCTCTCCGATTGTTTTAATACTAACAACACTGCAGCGGTCTTAGTTTAAGCCTACATAAACACACAAAAAATGAAGTTTTTCAATTGCAATTTACCTTTCTTTGTCTCTTGGAAATTTGAAAAAGGACTTGCCAACACAACTTTTCTTGTATCTGGCATTATGGCAATTGATGGCTGTGCAAAAATCACCGCCCTGTTTCACTCGGTCGCCTTTTGACTTTCTGCCACGAGCCATTTTCAGCATGTCGACAAGGGAGCACAACTCGTACATTTCGTCTCGCGGTTCTGTACCAAGTTCCCCCTCTTTCTATCATTAAGCTCTTTGATACAACCCAAGAACAGAGCATACTTGTATATAGAAAGGTGAACAAATATTGAGGCTATTGTTTCTATACAAGACAATCACCTTGCTACAAGTACAAGAGCTCTCAATGCATGCTCTGCCCGAACTCTGATATCCCACGACAAGACAAGCTGACTCCAACTTGCTGCAGTATTGCGCACAAGCGCCGAACACCATTCAGCCTCCCCAATCAACCTCCTCGTGTGTATGCGAGCGTATATGAAATCTCTGGGAGGGTCACAACGGAAGTAGAACACCACAGAAGGCGTCCTTTTTATTTTTATTTTTTTTAAAATTCTCCTGCAACCAAAAAGAAGGAGGTGCAAACTGCTCACACAGCTTAGCTGAGGCTTGTGGAGGACCTCTCACAAGTACTACAAGTGACAGGCAGCCGTAAGACACAGGTTGTCTCAGCTGTACGGTTACTATCACTGCCAGCCTTTGCAGCAGTTTGGTCTACCCTAAACAACCAGAGCTGGTCAATATAATACGGGTACTTGAGAGCTAATAAGGGTACGGAAGAAGATTACAGGACAAAATGAGCGAAAATAAAATCAGGACGACCGAGATACGTATACGGGGTGGGAGTGGAAGAAGAGGGGAGAGAGGGGGGTGGGGGTTAGCCTGTGGAACTACGATAGACATGCGAACTATGGACGCCACTACACTGATATAGGCCTACTTTAGGTCAGTTGTACTATAACCAGTTTTTAACAGCAATGACGTCAGTGAACCCAACCACAAGGGCCTTCACCGAGTAAAATGGATCCTCAAAGGCAGCAAGAAAGTGGACACTCGATAGCACAGTGGTATCAACGTACAGGTCACGTGTCATAAATATAGAAGGGAGAGGTCACACTGCATCTTCGGCGAAACGAATCGGCCGCTGAAACGGATTATTCCTAAACCGCGTACCAACGAAACCTGAAATATCTTCATTTACATCGAAATACACAGTCCTATAACTTGGGCGGACATTGATATAGTTCTTTTTTTTTATTATTATTAGATGCGGAACTTTCACCTATCAAATCGTACCGTTTCGGTTTAAGAGAAGATTACATGTTCGTTCTTAAGCGGTTTGAGAAAAAACAATTTTGAGCGGACGATTCGTTTCGCCGAAGACGCACGCAGTCCGATCCCACCCTTCCTATTTATAATACAAATGGCGGTGTGTTATCTACCCCTGCGCGATCGAGGATTTACTTTCTTTTTAAGATCGCGGATCCATTCTTGGTTAATGCCCCTGTGTCCCAATGAAGTAAAGTCGCAAGCGAGATTTTAAAAAAAAATGGCGCACAATCTGCAGGAAAAACAATATCCAAGCGTTAAGTCTCCCAGAGATGACGTGGTGACCATGGTTTGCGATATCCGAAGAGCATAATCTTGCAAACTGTAGTACGTAGATCTAGGAAAGGAATCGTTCTTACATCTTTCAATAATGGTATTGGATGCAGTCAATATAATTATTTCAAAATAAAATGTCGAGTTCCTTCCCGTCTTCTAATAGGCCATGGCAAGGTTGAAGTCCATTTGGAAAGACAGGACCGTCAGTCTACATTCCAACGTAAGGCTGCTACGCTCCTTTGTCATTTCGCTTGCGAAACAGGGACCCTCACAGCAGATCTACAACGAAGAATACAAAGCATGGAGATGAGGTGCTACAGAAGACTTCTGGACATTTCCTATACCCAGCACATCACCAGCGACGAAACCCGACAGACTATCACACAAGCCATTGGACAACACGATGACCTGCTCATTACATTACATGATTATTGCTTTAGGTCCAGCGGACTCTTCCGAGCCGAATCAGGACCGGACAACCCCTGATCCGCATAAAAGATCTGTTGAAACAACCCTAGTGGCAAAACTGAAAGCTCTCCACCAGCCAGTCACTTTATAATAAAGACATCCCACGCAGGGGACGCTGAGGCTATACTCTAATTTATCGAACCCCCGTTTACAAACACAAAATAGAATACAAACATCATTATAAATTATCAACAAAACACATACATATAAAATGCCTACATTGCTAAAT
The DNA here is from genome assembly GCA_036898135.1 of Oncomelania hupensis. Lineage (NCBI taxonomy): Eukaryota > Metazoa > Mollusca > Gastropoda > Littorinimorpha > Pomatiopsidae > Oncomelania > Oncomelania hupensis. The sequence continues at coordinate 66,362,816 of CM072515.1, forward strand.
AATAACATCATAGGAAGCCCTAGTGACCACCTGGCAGAAAGCGTCCAATATTCCCAAGCTGATCCAACAGACCTCACACAAAAATAAGGAATCTTGTCCCGGAAAAGTTTTCAAGAAAAAAGGTAGGTGACTGGTCTAGCGAAGAAGAAGATAGTATAGCAGATTGATAGAACAGAGCAGGAATGAGAAAGAGAAATGAGAAAGACAGCGACGGAATTTAAAGCACTAAATTTCCAGAAAGTGGCGATACTATTTATACTGAAACCCCCGGCACCCCAACGGGGGTGATGATATGCTCACGGTAGTGAAGAAACGGAGACTCCGATGGTATGACCACGTCACCAGAGCATCAAGCCTTACAAAGCCCATTCTGCAAGGCACGGTACAAGGAGGCAGAACAAGAGGGATACAGAAAATGAGGAAAGAGGACAACATTCGAGAATGGACTGGATTGACACTGAGCGAAACCATGAGGGTTGCTGAGGACAGAGAAAGATGGAGTGCACTGGTTAAACGATCATCCGTGGTGCCTTCGAGTTACGGGATAGGATAGGATAGTATAGGTTGTTTAGTTTAGTGTATAGTTTTGTTTAGCTAAGTTTATAGTTTAGTTTAGTTTAGGGGTGTCCTGTAGCAAAGTTGACAGAGGTTCTTATACCCAAGGTCGCGGGCTCGAACCCCGCGTGGGGCGAACTTACATGACTTTGGTACGAGATTTTTCAGGACACCCAGGGTTTTTCCCAGGTACTTCGGTTTCCTCCTTCCCTTTAGTAATGGTATTGGATGCAGTCAATCTAAAATTCCAAAATTAAAAATTGAATTTCTAGACTTCAGTAATAGTGATCTCGTCAGATCGCCGCTCTTTGAGTTCGATTTAAGAAAAAGCGCGTGACAACATCCTGTATCACCACCACCATCATCATCGCCATCATCACCATCATCATCATCATCATCATCATCATCATCATCATCATCATCATCATCATCATCATCATCATCATCATCATCATCATCATCATCATCATTATCATCTCATTATTATTATTATTATTATTATTATTATTATTATTATTATTATATTATTATTATTATTATTATTATTATTATTATTATTATTATTTTAGTGTATAGTTTAACTTAGTTTATAGTATAGTTTGGCTTGGGTTAGCTTAGCTTAGCTTAGTTTACTCGGAGATTTTACACAATTTCTGGTTTACTGCACTGCACTTTACTTTTACTTATTTATTTTTTATGACAACAAGTAAGATTTTTGGCAAAGCAAGACTCACTATTACGCTCGTATTATCTCAGAATGGCTATACATGCTCTACCCTTCCCTAGCTGCACCGTTTATCATTATATTACTGTTCTTGAGATTCTATAGTTGGGAGCAAGTGCATTAGGCGGCATGTTTCATTGGTCGGCACCTCATTTCTTAAAGAGCAAGGCAAACAGTTCCAATCCCTCGTAACTCCCGATGTCTGTTAATATTGCAGGCGTTTTCTACTCCAAGAGAAAGCCATGGTATCTATATGAATTTCTGAGTATCGAAGACTACAGATTATAGTCGTCTACAATGCGAAGCAACAGCCACAGATCCGTGCCCTGTTTGATACTTAGTGCGAAGCAAGACAGGACTGACGTCAAACGGGGGATTTTAAAGGGCAGTGTCCTTAGGGTGTGGCCTTGTAGTTCCAGGTCTGCAAGTTTCAATATTGTAGAGGTTAGCAAAATATCAGGGTTGGCGGAGGTGGGGGGGGGAAGGGGAGGAGGGATCTTTATTGCTATTACTATTGTCAGCGCAGTTGTGGTGGCGCGTCACTGTTAATGTTTGGCGATAATAAACGGAGTGAGGCAAAATAAACTGAATGCATAGTATAGAAATGCACACGCACGCACGTGCGCGCGGTCACACACACATACACACACACAAAGGTACATACACCTTTTAAGTAATTTAATTTTTTTTAATGTCAGAATGTGGGATAATGTAACTTGTTGGCAAATGTGTTCAATAAGTATACGATTGTATACAAATTATTGATACTATCCGTGTCAGTTATCAAAACAATATTGTATGTGTATAATGGTAATAATGATGTACATTCAAATAATAAGAAATGGAGTACAGGAGCACATCACCTTAAAATTAAACATAAGATATGCCTAAACTTCAAGAAAGGTAAAGTTGGACCAAAAAAGTGCGACGTACTGGCTTTCAATTCCTTGTAATTCCATTTTTAAAATTTTAATTTGCGATTTTTTGTTTAAAAAAACGTTTTTACGACCTTTAGCTAAATAATTTTTATATTGAAGCCATTTACTAAATACTCCTTGATTGAAGCATATTTCCTAAATAATCATTTGTTTACAAACAATGTAAGATTTCTCTAAATAATATATGCTATCCGCAAATACCTTATTAATTACATAAACAATACATTTGTTACGTAATAAATCATGATATAGATAAATAACGTAAGCTTAATGAATTATTTACCTACATGATGCATTATTTAGCAGATTGTGTGAAAATATGAATTAGGAATGTTTCTCAATAATGATTTCTTTACCTATATAATGCATTATTTAGCAGAATTTTTTAGAAAATGTTGCTAAATAATGCATTATTTACGTAAACAACTCATTGTGTAAGGACTGCAATTTTTATCATTTAGGGGATTCCAGGATTCGCTTGAAAACTTGGTATTGATATTTTGACTGCTTTCTATAATAAAATTAAATGCAAGCTTTTTCCAAAGATTTTGTATCCAAAATTTGTCTCAATTATTTATGTTTAAATCTAGACCTTGCTAATTTGTCCATCAGTAGCATACTTATCACCTCCGTCCTGGTGGCCAACGGAAGGTGCGGTCTTTGTGCCGGGCGACGACCGATCCGGTATGGAATTAGTGGATAGCTTCATCATGTAGTGTGTCTTGGGCAAAAAAGACCTGGCGGTGCCCAATCCTCTCCAGGCTGTTGGCCACAGCCGAAATCCACAAATACAGTGTGGCTCGCCTTGCCCTGAGCACGTGGTCGTTGAACCTGTAGTAACGTGAGGTTCCTCCGCCTTTGGCCGGTGACTTCTGTGTAGAAGACTTTCGCCCAGTGATGCCGTGCTAACATCACCCCTGTTAGTCGCCTCTTACGACACGCCGGGAAATGTTGGGTTTATTCTATTTAATGCCCGAACCCACAGAGCACTTTAAATCTATCTAAAGAAATATTATGTGGCTTTTATCTTTTTACAGGAATCGTATTTGTTCACTTAAATTATCTCTTTACATGAATACTGTCTATGCAATTTTATCTGTTTAAAGGAATACCATTCTTTAATTCCCAGAATGGAAAGATGTTTAAGGTGCTAGGTAATAAATAAAGAAGCAAAAGAACACCTACATTTGCAATTTGTCTGTCTGGATTCAAGTGCGGCAGGAAATTAGATTCTCATTTTCAGAAACTGTCTTTTCACACGATTCGATTTTTTAATGGTTACATTAATTCTACCACTTTCCTTCGTCGTATAGCCTCCACGGCACGTAAAAAACCGACAGGCAATTGTGTCAAAGGTGTAGACGTCAGTCAGGCTAAAAAAAAAAACACTCGTTCAAGTGGGTTAATCATTGAGATGGTTTACAAACAATAGTCGAATGAAGTTTCCACTCTGCGCACATTGCAGCCATTTGCCTTTTTTGATGACTGGTTCAATCCCGGTTTCGATTATATCCTTGTTCAGCTTTTTGAGCGTATAGGCAACAGAATGAATATTTTACTCATTTGCTTTTCAAATTTTTTAATTATTATTATAATGGAGCGCTAAAACATTTACTAAAAGAATGCCACCGTGCAATGAACCGAATGAGGAACTGCTAAAATAAAAAATAGCTCGCTCAGCACACACATTTCATTTCATTTAGTGATTGTCTGAATTTGTTATAGAAAAAAAAATCTATAGTTATCCTGGACAAATCTCTCTCTCTCTCTCTCTCTCTCTCTCTCTCTCTCTCTCTCTCTCTCTCTCTCTCTCTCAATTCCTCTAATCACTCTGGGAACTTAAGATTTAACAACTGAGCCACTTGTCTATCAAACAAAATCTAACTAGGACTGGTCTCAAATACCTGAGCTGCCTCAACACATTCTTCGTTACTCTCCAAAGCAAAGAGGAGGAGGAAGAGGAGAAAGAGAAAGATGAGGAGGAGGAGAAAGCGGAGGAAGCACACCGTTTTAAGTATAGAGACATGTTATTCTGCATATTCCGTGTAATAATTTACCAAACCTAATTATTTTTCATTAATTTGTTTTAAATTGTCGTATTCTTCTTTATTTATATGCAACTATCAGATGCCTGTCACTTAATTATTATGTAGAATGTTTGTTATACAGGGTGGGCTTATATAAGCTCGCTTGTTGCCTATCTTGTAAATCAACGATGTGGGGTTTTTTCTTGAATAAAACATTTGTTTAAACAAATAACGAGGAGGACGATGACGAAAAAGGAGGAGAAGAAGAAGCAGAAGAAGCAGCAGCAGAAGAAGAAGAAGAAGAAGAAGAAGAAGAAGAAGAAGAAGAAGAAGAAGAAGAAGAGAGTAATTGTAGATTATAGTCACACGACACAGGAGCGTGTAGCCGACTACCGGTCACAATTATTCTGACACAATCGAACCAGTTGATTGTAAGAGCTAGAGGAAATTAATATGTTCACACGTTGGCCAATCCGGTGTCACATCCTTCAAGTTCCGGGTCTCCTAGTTTATCCGAGCGCCTTTGCGCATGCGCCAGGTCATGTCGGGCCGGCTTTTTCACGAAGTTCTTAGGCGTCATAACCCTAACCCTAACCCAAACCCTAACCCTAAACTCTTAACTCTAACCCAAACCCTAACCCTAACCCTTACGAAGACTATGCTAGCACTGTGCGCATGCGTCGAATTTTGTAACGCATCGACCAATCAGAATGCTCCCATTCGCTCCCAGCCCAGCTAAGATACTAGGAACTGTGACGATGTCACACCGGGATTCGAACCAGGGACCTCTCGGTTACTAGTAAACCGCTCTACCAACTGAGCCACCCGGCCCCACAAGAAGAGGAAGAGGAGAAGAAGAAGAGGAGGAAGAAGAAGAAGAAGAAGAAGAAGAAGAAGAAGAAGAAGAAGAAGAAGAAGAAGAAGAAGAAGAAGAAGAAGAAGATCATCATCATGCTCATCAACAACAGCAACAACAACAACAACGACGACGACGACGACGACGACAACAACAACAAATCACGCAGCAAGAAGTGAATTGTGTCCAAGTTCTAGAGAAATCACAAATTCTACAAAGTGGCGGGCACGCACGACCACACCTTAACTCGTGAATTGTGCACAAGTATGTAGAAAACCTAGTCACACTCCGTGACCTTAAAGAAGGTAATGTGTGGCAGGTTCCGTGACGTCTGGTGCACAAAACGTGAAGCGTCAACTCCCGTCGAGGGTGGTTCTTTCAACTGTAATTTCTGACACCTTCACTGACGCTGCTACCTTGACACTTCCGATTAACATTCTTATTCTTTTAAATAAAACTTTTAAAAAAATAATTCATAGAATTGTATACCTTATGAGAGGAAGACATATTTTTAAAATGCGCCTGGAATGGCAATCAAAATAGCTTTAAAAGAAACACCTTACAAAAGTTTTCATAAATTTTTGGTGTCTAATATTTGCCAAATTTTGCTAAACGTTGTGAGTATGTGTATGGATGTATGTGTGTGTGTGTCCAACATACACGCGCGCATGCGTGCTTTCGTTCTTTACTACCGGATGGCAATACTATTTTATTATTAGGATATATTTCTAATAAAGTGACACTTACATTTTAGGGTCAGATCATATAAACAGCCGTGCCGGTCAGTGGCCCATGGAAACAGTTATGAGTACAGACATGCACCGTAACTAAGGTCTTGCACGCTACAATTACCGTGCACATTTTGCATGGATCACGATTCGTATTACAAAAGTGCTGCCCGCCTCGTCATATTGGTGATCCTTCTCGTCACGGTAACCATCTAAATAAATGAAGTGAAGTTTGCATTTAACATTGCACATATTGTATGCAATAATTTTCTGTTTGTGCTTTGTGTGCATTTATTAACAGCGAACTGGTTTCCGAGGCCGAAGGTCTCGAGTTCGAGGCTTTTCAGGACATCGAGGGTTCAGTTTTCTTGGGGAAAGTTATTTGTTTGTATGTGCATGTCTCCGAGGTGCAATGTAACTGCAAGTGGCCTCAATATATTTTTTCTTTTGTTTCTTCTTCACTATGTCCTGCACAAGCAAATTGTTAACTTTAAAGGCTTTTTTTCTCTCTCCGTCGTAACCATTTCGTCTCTGTTTCATTATTTGGCTTCGCCGTTTCGTTTTTTATCTCTATATCTGTCAAATGAAAACTTGCGTTGGAGTCATGCTTGTTTTGTCATTTTGTGTGTGAGTGTGCGTGTGTGGGTGTGGGTGTGGGTGAATGTGTGTGTGTGTGCGTGTGCAGGAATGGAGAGAAAATGGAAGCCAAAATTAAATGCCCGACAGGTTTTGGTAACATTTGTACAACCTTTTAATGTTTTCAGCTGTTGGATTTAGCAAGGATACTCCAATCAGCTAAAGGTGATTAAAGGTAACTAGGTTTGCAGGAATAATTTCGAAAGGAGGGGAGTGTTAGAAAGAGCCGTAGACGGTGATGAGAGGTACAGGACTATCTCATGTGCCACAAGACTAGCGTCACTTTCACCTACCGGCAGGTGAGAGATGGAGAGAGTTGGACCGCAACAGGACTAACCAGGAAACTCGATAGAAGGGGGGGTGATTGTCCTCATAGGGGTTATACTCTAGAGGGGGAAATCGGCTACCCAAAACTAATTGTTATAGAAGCAAAACTTACTGCATCGGGTAGAGAATAATTGGGTTAGCTTATGGTTCAAAATCGGCCGACAGGGACGTAGGGGAAATATATTAAAATAATTTTTGAAAATCGTTATTTTCCTTGTTCGCCCCCTTTTGACGCCGTTCGTTTACCACACACCGCACTGCATGCATTCCACAAAAGTGGGTCGCAGGTGACCTCATTCTGACCTTAGACAGCATTGTTTTAAAGAGAATGGCGGCAAACAGTGAGGTGCAGTATAAATGTATGATAGGCGAACAATGTGATAATTATATAGATAATTATATATATATATATATATATATATATATATATATATATATATATATATATATATATATATATATATATATATATATGCATTCTTTTTTTTCTCTCTCTCTTTTTTACGATTTAGTAATTTTTCAATATGTTCAAATCAGAGAATTCATTTGTTAGATTTTATAGTAATATATATTTTGTTACCAGGGCTACTTAAACGTGAATGTATCAAAGAATTCAGTTATTAGATTCCTATCCTATCCTATCCTGTCCCGTAACCCGGAGGTCGTAGGGGCACCAAAGATGATCGTTTAACCAGCATACTCCAACTTTCTCTGTCCTCAGCAACCCTGCTGGCTTCGCTCAGTGTTAAACCAATCCATTCTCGAATGTTGTCCTCCCACCTCTTTTTCTGTCTCCCTCTTCTTCTACCTCCTTGCACTGTGCCTTGCAGAATGGTCTTTGCAGGGCCTGATGATCTGGTGACGTGGCCATACCATCGGAGTTTTCTTTTTTTCACCACTGTGAGCAGGTCATCGTGTTGTCCAATGGCTTGTGTGATGGTCTGTCGGACTTCGTCGTTGGTGATGTGTTGGGTATAGGAAATGCCCAGAAGTCTTCTGTAGCACCTCATCTCCATGCTTTGTATTCTTCGTTGTAGATCTGCTATATTATTAGATTGTTTAGTAATAATTGTCACCAGGGTTTCTGAAGCTGTATGCGGCATTTGCCTAAAATCAAGGAACCAAGATGACGCCATCATTTATCCGACAAAAAAAGGAATTTCTAGTATTTTGCTTGCTAGCAAAACAAGAGGAGATCAGTGAGGTTGACTTTGTACACGTTACTTGTCGTCGCAACTATACTAACAAAAAAAGTATAAAGACAAACTTGAACAACATTATTTCAGAATCAAGTTCACGGCCCAGTTGTTCAAGCACAGCGCAGTTCGATTTGAAGAACAGCTGTTTGTTTTGTTTAAAAACTGTATACAAAACTGAAAAAGGGCGTCTACAACCAAAAGATGAGGGGTATACAGTTCGAACATTAGAATATAAAGAAACTCTTCACATGGTTTGTGCAAAGCGCAGTAATGATGACTGGGCACAAAAGGTCACTGCAAGACTGGAACTTGTCAATGATTTAGTTGCTGCAGATGCGGTGTATCACAAAGATTGTAATAGTCGATTTCAGTCATTGAAGAGACCTTGGGAAACTGCTTCAGATCAGCAGAATCAGCAAGCAAAACGTGGCCGCCGAAAAAATGAAGCCTTTGCTGAGGCCTTTCAGAAAGTTGCGCGTTTTCTTGAAGAAAATGACGATGAACAGATCACCTTCAATGATTTGATCTCAAAGATGAAAGAAATCAATGGAGGGGATGAAGCATACAGCTATACCAAGATGAAACACGAATTAAAGAAACACTTTGGCGATGACGTTATATTCACATGTGTGGATGGGAAGGCTAACGTTGTTGCGTGCAAAAAAAACTGCATCTTCTATTCTGCACTCGTTTAATGCCAGACAAAGTAACGACGAGGAGGCCCAGAAGATACAGATACTCAAGGCAGCTACAGAGCTTATTAAAAGTGACATAAGTCTGTTATCCATCATCTTTGTTTGAATCTCCAGAAATAATGAGACTACCAAACAAGGCATCACTGGCCGATGAGCTGTGGAAGATGGTTTCTGAACCTCCCATGTGTTCTCTACCCCGTGACCTCCAGTATGTTGTGGACGGAGGTTCCTTACTACAACGAGTACAAGCACCCTGGAAGCGGGGCTCCACATTCCAAAGCATTATTGACTTTTACGTCAGTTATGTAAATAGCCAATATCCCCATGCCGTGGTAGTCTTTGGTGGATATGAGTCTGGACCCTCAACCAAGGATATGACCCATATAAGACGCACAAAAGGAATGAAAGGAGTACCGGTTCATTTTACTCATGACATGGACCTGCTGTCTACTAAAGAAGTATTTCTTGCACACAAGGAGAACAATCATATATTCATATCTCTCCTTGGTTCATGCTTGGAGCGGACATGCACAGTCATACAAGCGAAGTCAGACGCTGACTTGCAGTTTGTCCTAGCAGCTCAACAGGCAACTAAACACAAGAACGCGGCTGTGGTAGATGAAGACACGGACCTGTTAGTGTTGTTGAAGTATTACCTGTGTGCCGAAGACCATGATGTCTACTTCTATTCAGACAAAAACAGCAAAAGAAGAAAGTATGGGACATAAAACGACTTGCTGATGTCCTTGGGTTCCCGCTACGTCATCTCCTGTTAGTTCTGCACGCCCTTACAGGTTGTGACACCACGTCCAGGCCCTTTGGCATTGGCAAGGCTGTAGCTCTCACAAAACTGAGGTCCAGCACCTGCTTTCAAAAGGCTGCCAAAACTTTTCTGGAGGCATCTTCAGTGACAGAAGTAGAAGCAGCAGGAGAGACAGCCCTTGTACTCTTTTATGGTGGCGCGGCAAAGAACATGATAGAATAGACGAACTGAGGTATCGCACCTTCTGTAGGAAAGTGGCCCTTGGAACAACCTTTGTTCAGGTGAATACGCTGCCCCCAACGTCTGCGGCTGCACGATTTTACAGTCATCGCGTCTACTGGCAAGTACAAGAGTGGATGGGCAAGCAGCAGGACGCATGCCCAACAACATGTGGATGGAAGCTGGAGGGCAGCATGCTACTGCTGGTGACAACCATGCTTCCTGCTGCTCCACCTAAGCTGCTGAAGATAATCCGATGCTCATGCTCGGGAAATTGTGATGCCCAATCCCGCTGTTCATGCAGGAGGTACAGGCTTCTTTGTTCTCCTGCCTGCAAGGAGTGCCGGGGTCTTAGCTGCTGCAACACTCCCCCACCCCATCCCGATGAAGTGTAGCAGGATTGGAGCACAAATGTTCAGTCAGCCTTGTATGGTTTTGCGTTATCATATTAAGTTAAAGAAACTGACTGCATAGTACAATGCTTTACAGTGTAATCAATATTTTTATATTGTTCATTGTTTATTATTTCTCATAGGGCATTTACATAACCTTTCTACATCATTAAATTTAACCAGTTAACAGTATCGTTAATTATTATAATGTTTTCGATAATGTATTTTTATTACCTTTCAAACGAGGTGCTACTTGATAGGGTTCTAACGATTGTTGTGGACTGTGACCTTGACCGTGACCTTTAAATAGCCGCTAAAAAGTATGCCGCACACCAACTGTGTCCGATTTTTTATGGAAAGTAGCGACTGATCGTGCCGTCATAATGCAGTGAAAATCTTTTCTATAACAATTTGTTTAGGGTCATAGCATATTTTTATCTAGATCCCCCAGGCTATTAGACGTGACGTGGACTAATCATGACCTATAGCCCAGGCTTTGATTTAATATAGTCATTTGGTGCTAATTAAGCGATCGCTGGCGGCTGTAGGACGCGGAGCTATTCATACAACGTGCCTTTAACGTGGTCGGAGTGTCAGAGATCCACAAAGTCTAGGCTTGGAAATGATGACTGGGGTGGCGTGCTAGCACAGTGGGTAGTGAGCTGGTTTCCTAGGCTGAAGGTCGCGGGTTCCAAACCCGCCTGGGACGAACTTACGTGACTGAGGTACCAGACTTTTCCGGACACCGAGAGTTCTCTCCGCGTACTCCGGTTTCTTCGCTCCCTTCAATAATACTCATTACGGCTGTTTATCAAGAGAATTGTTACAATTGTGCCCCCTTGTCCAGAATTGCCGAACTTACGTGACTGAGGTACGAGACTTTTCCGGACACCGAGGGTTCTCTCCGCGTACTCCGGTTTCTTCACTCCCTTCAATAATACTTATTACAGCTGTTGTTAACAAGAGAATTGTTACAATTGTGCCCCCTTGTCCAGGATAGCGTTGATGCTTTAGTATTTGCGCCGAGAAAGAGACACATTTTACCTGAGCTGCTCGTGATAAGTGTTAAAATCCAAAACCCCAAATCCAAATGAAGAAATATTGACTGAAAGAAAGAAAATTTGAATGAATGAATGAAAGGAGAATAAAAGGAGAATGAAATTATACCTGAAAGGTTGAATCGATTGCGACTTGTGGTTCTTTGTATTTGTTTCTTTTCACCTAGCTACGTGGCTTTAGACTTGGTGCGGTTGTAAAGGTGGGTTATATCATATATTATGACGCTGAACATCAAACTAATCAGTTCCTTGTCTCAAAAACGTTGTAGATAGCTCTACGTTTATAACTCCATAAAATCTCGTGCCCCAAAACATGACAATTGTTTTCAATTAACCAATCCATGAAATATTTTAATAACGCCGACGGCAAAACCACTGAACATAAAACACACGTAAAATGATTAAATCCATTAAACTCTCGCGAAATACAAATGATAATTTTCAATTTCACTGCATGGCGGGTTCAATCTCCTAATATCGCTGAGGGGTAACCAAAAAAGTATTGAAAAAAAAGCCACGTCCAAACATCTCAGGGATTTGTAACCTATGATCTCAGATCCAAAACAGACGGCAACAACTGATAACAGTTTAATCCCCAAACACACTTACCAACAACGATAGCAGGATTTTAAAACAGGAATTTCATCTGTCAAGAAACAAGAGGGGACTCGAGGATCAGCTATTTCTCAACGCCGTTGAAACGGACTGCGTGAATTTTAGACGCTCGTGGTCACCATTCGGCACGTGTTTCACTTTCAAGAGAACCTGTCCACTGAAGCTCCCTGATCGCCAGTGCGCGTGTTTCTGTTCTAGAGCAGTCTCAGCTACGCGGTGTGATAACCGACTTCAGTGCAATAGACCTTTTGTCGCTATCGGCTGCAACTGAGGTTATGCAGCAGTCGGCCCTGAAAGAGAAGTTGACCCCAATGTGAAGGTTGAGGGCATACACCTAAACAAAGACTGTGCTTGATAGCTCTCTGACGCTCAGCCAGCGTCAAGGTCCCCTGTTTGTAGTGGGGGATTGGCCTGTCGTCGATCTGTAGGGGCGGTAGGCCTCTCGCCCATTTATGGACAGCCCGTGAAGAGAGACCTAATGTGGAGATGTCTAGCGTGATGACTTTGAAATAACACTGAATTAACAAGCCCAGGGCCCTCAGGCTCTAGCGCTCGAATGTACAGCGGAAACAAAGAAACAGTAAATTAAGGTCCCTAAATCTGATCATAGGAAGAGGGCGCGGGTAAGGGGAGTTAAAGGAAATGCGGAAGGATACAGCGGTAGACTGCAGGCAGACAGATTTGACAGAGAGAAGAGGGAATGAGGTGAGGAGGAATTGAGAGAGAGAGGGGGGGGAGCAAGGAAGACAGAGAGGGAGAGGGGGAAAGAGAGAGAGTGAGGGTGAGGGAGAGACAGAAAGACAGACAGACAGACAGAAAACAAAGACAGAGGGCTCGGGGAGAACAGAGACAGGGAGCAGAGAGAGAGACAGAGACAGACAGACAGAAAGACAGACAAACAGACAGACTGACAGAAAGACAGACAGAAAAGCAGACAGATAGACAAACAGCTACATATTGCAATCAAAGAAGAACAAGAAGCTTCCAATGAGCTGCAATCGGAGCTAATGGTTAACAGTTCATTACTGTATGTTTGAAAAAGAAAGAATACTTCAATTGTCGGTAGAAAGTATGAGGAGGAGGAATAAAACGGGACAGAGCGTACCTTTACCTCGTAAATTAAAACAAAACCACAGTCAAAACAAACAGGAGGCTCGGAATTCCCTATTACGCCATCAATGGCTAAAGTTGCTAACTTTAGTACACAGCTTTAAAACAATGCCTAACGTCATCTGGAAGCCGAATAAGATTGTGTCTCTCATTCTTCCTCTCCTTCGAGCTTTGTTTATTTACGGCCCTAGCCCACAAGGGGGTTAAACTCCATACCCCAAAGTGGTCAGCGACACAATGGTCACCGTCAGGTCGCCGACACGGATCATAACAACTAACAACTGGACACTATACGTGGACAATAGCCTTAGTGCCGGACAAAACACAAACGAGCCACACCACGTACAAACAAAAGTAAACCCAACATTTACTATCGTAATGTCTTCCACCAACAGGAACGTAACAGGCGGAATATTCGAGAACACTCCGTGGTTGGGAAACGTAATGGTCAAATGTTTCTTTAGCTTGATTCTCTATTTCCTCTGTGCATACACACACACACAAACAAACACCCCCACCCACACACGCACACACACACAGACACAACACGATTTTGAGTTCAAGAATACTCAAAACTCTGAAACCTAAATGATTCATTATTCTATAGGCCTACATAAAACGCAGTTTCTTCTTAAACGCTTCGAGAAAATGCAACACAGAAAGCCAATTTCAAAATTTATAGGGACGAAATCGAAAGACTTTGTCAGTTCTCGTGTGAAGCTTCGTCACAATGTACAATGAGCTTGTTTGGTAATTTTGGAGAAAGTTGTGATCATTTCCTAAACTTCACTCCTACGTATGACTATCAGCCGTTTGGTCAATTTCCTAACGGTCACTTTTTTTCCTGTAAATTTAGGTGTAGTGAAACTATATGGAATTCCCTTTGTAAAATATTTATTTCACCACTTTCAGCTAAATAACCTTTATTGTTTTCTCAATAATAATTTCTTTACAAAACCATGTAAAATTTCTTTAAATTATATATTTTCTCCGTAAATAACTTATTCTTTACATAAACAATATATTATGATATAGATAAATAAGGCATTGTTGCTAAATAAGGAAATATTTACCTATATAATGTATTATTCAGCAGATCTGGTAAAATAATGCATTATTTATAATTGTTTATAAATAATGATTTATTTACCTATATAATCAGAAGAAAAGGGAAACAGAAAAAAAGGTGGGAGGACAACATTCGAGAATGGACTGACTTGACACTGATCAAAGCCAGGAGGGTTGCTGAGGACAGAGAAAGATGAAGTACGCTTGTTAAACGATCATCTGTGGTGCCCCAACGACCTTCGAGTTATATGATAGGATAGGATAGGATTACCTATATAATGCATTATTTATCATTTGCTAAATGGTGTATTATTTAGAAGATGTTGCTAAATTATGCACTATTTACGTAGGCCTACACAATTCATTGTTTAGAGACTGCAATTTTCATTATTAGATTCGCAGATACAAGTCGCATTACTGTCACGTTGAGTGCAATTTTTTTTTTGAAAATCGTGAGTTTACACTGTTTTGGGATTTTAAATGAGGCAACTGCGTTATTTCACTCTATTATTTTATATCTAAGTAATAGTATTAATATACGAAACTGCAACGGTAACGACTCCGGAAAAAAAGGGCTCCTTCATTATTCCTGCACTAGCAGGATTGCCTTCAGATTAAATTAACAAGGAGAACTCGCAAGTTAACGGCGATCTTGTGAAAAAAAAGAAACAGAAGTGTTGATTCCAGTTTTTCAATAATTCAATACTCCTGCTACTGTCACTTTTTTAACATCTATCTCTTCGTTTTGGGGTAAATAAATACAAAACGAAATCATACTTTTTTTCTCTTCTGAACGAGATACTAAAAACACTCAGCACTCCCGCACAAAACTGACCTTGACCTTCGTTTGTGTTCGGGGTGTTACAGATGTTGTTTCTTCGAATTTGTGCAGTGATTTATGTTGAAAATAAATAATTAACACAAATATTTGAATACACAATCTTTGGAAAGACCTTGCTTTTAATTATAGAAAGCAGTCAAAGTATAAAAACCAATTTTTTCAACCGCATCCTAGAATCCCTTAAATAATGAAAATTGCAGTCCCTAAATTAAACAATAATGCATTATTTAGTAACATCTTCTAAATGAAACATTATATAGCCAATTAACTAAATAATGCAATATATAGGTAAACAAATCATTATTTAGAAACATTTCTAAATAATACATTATTTCACGCAATCTACTAAATAATGCATGACATAGGTAAATAATGCATTAGATAGGTAAATAATTCCTTATTTAGCAACAATTCCTTATTTTACATAAACATGATTTATAAACAATGTATTGTTTAGGTAAATAATAAGTTATTTACGGAGAAAATATATTATTAAGATAAATCTTACAATGTTTGTAAACAGATGATTATTTATAAAATATGCTTCTATATAACGATTATTTAGCTGAAAGTGGTTTTAAAAAATCACCGAAAAAATCGCAAATAAAAAAAGTCACTAAGGAAATTCAACCAAAAATATGTATTTTATGTAAAGTATGTGTAAATTATCATACACACAAAGAAATCTGTTTTAAATCTAAAAACAAATTCTCGCGGTTTGGGGTTTTCGGTAACCAACCAGTGGTGAAGTAGTGACTTTAGTTGGCGATAGTTTTGGTCAAGTGCCCGCAGTCGCCAGCTGCCTGAGGGAATCCGCAGGATAAAACGTGTCATCATTACTGTCACAGCCCTCAATAGAGTTCTAAGCCCCCCTATCCCACGCACGGAAACAGGGGTAGTGGCAAAGAGCCTATATAGTATACATACAACCTCTTTGGTAGTGGCTAGTTGAGCAGGCGGATACCTTTTTGCTATTCTGGGTAGCAATTTCCCTACCTAAGGTGAGAACGGGAATGCACATTCCTCTTTTGAGAGTGGATATTCTCCCAAATAGAAGCCGCCGTCCCAAAACAGCTTGGACGTGTTGGCTACCGGTTATTGCTTTGATACTGATGAAAAGCTGTGTGTTAAATCCTCCGCTGTAAGGGCTTCTACAGTCTCCAATACCAGGCCGTCTCAAAAGGATTCAAGGAAAACATTACGTTCACAGTCCTGAGAAAAAAAAAAAAGAGAGAGAGAGAGAGAGAGAGAGAGAGAGAGAAAGAGAGAGAGAGAGAGGGAGAGAGAGAGAGAGAGAGAGAGAGAGAGAGAGAGAGAGAGAGAGAGAGAGAGAGAGAGAGAGAGAGAGACGTCAACCTCAGCAAGCTCAAAAAGAAATTCCCTAAAGCTTTTCTACCTTACGACCTAAGGTTAGGAAAACTGCTTTTGGTCAGCTCAAAGAACAGCATAAGTCGCATGCCAAAAGAATTTACCTCAAGTCACACACTTGCTGCAACCCAGCGCTACGTAACGCCAAGGACCACTGAGCAAATCCCATTCAATGTGTGTGTGCGCGGGTGTGTGCGTGTGCGTGTGTGGGTGTGTGTTTTGTGTGTGCGCGCGTGTGTTTTGTGTG
Organism: Oncomelania hupensis; assembly: GCA_036898135.1. Classification (NCBI taxonomy): domain Eukaryota; kingdom Metazoa; phylum Mollusca; class Gastropoda; order Littorinimorpha; family Pomatiopsidae; genus Oncomelania; species Oncomelania hupensis. Next base: position 66,379,182 of record CM072515.1, read on the forward strand.
TGTGTTGTTTGCTTTGCACTTGAGTAATCATTTTACTTTATCAAATTTTCAATCCCAATGTTCTTCCTTTTGGGGGTGTGGATGATATTTAAAAAAAACAACATAGGCCTAAGCATAACCATCATAATTAAATTTAAAACATAACAATAACATTATAACATTTCAACTTTAATATTCAATTTACTTAATTTTACACCATATACACGTACACAGCGCAATCATGACTTACAGAGCGACCTATTTTTATTTTGTCCCACAGCTGTGGAAATTTAGAGCTTTAAATGTGCTTGGCACACCTGATGACCCCGGTTCGAATCCCGCGGTGAGCAAGGAAAAAAGTGGCCATTTTCACTGACCATTTTAGCAGTATGATTGCTCTTGTGGTTCAGTGTTGATTTAGGTCCCTACCCCTTGTTCCCTGGGATGGTTATCCCCGTCTGCCACATCGCCAATGGTGGGTGTAGACGTTAAACTTCAATGTTCATTCCTTTGTTCACTAACCAGGGATTCCTATACCCTCTGAACGTTTAGTCCATCAATTAATATACAGCGGGAAGAAAGGTGATAATTCACTTTCAGTGTGGGGGGTAGTAGATAGCCACTCGGAAGGCATAGACAGGGATTCTTGCATAATTGACTACCAGGGGAGACGAGGATGCTATAGAGTTTCCTCCCTTTGCACTTCATCTTAAAAGGATCTTACCCTCAAACAAAGCCCTCAGCTAAATTAGTTTACTTTGAACACGTGAACCACTCCACGCTCAAGAGAGAAATGCGCTACAGGGCGCACGGTGGCATAGTGAATGTTTGTTTGTTTGTTAATTAGATTAAAGTCCCCGGACTCCAAGGCATATAGGGGACGTATAGTGAATGGAGAGCTGTGTGGTCTCTATAGGCCGACGGTCGCGGGGTCGAACCGCGCATGGGACGTACTGACGCGATTTAGGTACGAGACTTTTGAGAACAGTACCGAGGGTTTTCTCCGGGTACTCTGGTTGGTTTCCTCCCTACCTTCAGTAATGATATTTGATGCAGTTATTCTAAATGTCTTCTTCCTTCTCTTCAGATCACCGAGCTTTTAGTTCGATTGAAGGAAAAGCGCGTGATAACATCCTGTGTTGTTGTTTGTTGTTTTTGTTGTTGTAGTTGTTGTTATTATTATTATTATTATTAAACACTGTTTGTGGATGTCAGAGAGAGAGAGAGAGAGAGAGAGAGAGAGAGAGAGAGAGAGAGAGAGAGATGACTGAAATTATCATTCCTAATGAATCTTACCTAATGCTCGGAGTGTCATTCTAGATGATGGCGATACGACTGAAATAATAATTAATGCTTTCATTTAATATACGGCGCGGCGATATCGCTGATGTAGATTCTGATTTTTCAACAACGCCATGATATGCGTGATGGGACACACTAGATGAACTAAATAAGTAACCTAAAAATATTAAATGGCTACAGCAGTTAAATTACTTACTGAAAATTCAGTGGCTACGTACATTAGACTACTAACATTATTTGTTCAGGGGTCTTCTGAATAATGAGAGGTAATGGGTGTTTCTGCTCTTTCATGTTTGCTTTTCCATTGTCCCAAAAGGCAATCGCGCGCTTCGAGCATGATCTTCTCAGCAGGCGACCAATAAATAATGGAATGTACACTCGGTGGTCACCGTACTAAACCCAACAGATTTTACTGGGTATGTCACAGCCCAGGGGTTTGCCAAATAATTTGGAACTAATGTGTGACTCCACCTTTTCTTTCCCAAAAAGCTCTCCGATACTGTCGTAGTCCATAGTAGGTCACAAAAGCGGCACCAAAATTATTAGCATTACTTAATATTCCGTGAGTACCACTATACTGTGATGGGTGACGTGGGAGGAGGACAGGAACCATTCCAGTGGAGGACGATAGGGTCATAATATACCTTTGATAGGCCCGCTGACCTCCCAACAGCGTGAAGATGTTCTAAAGGATAACGTGTTCATCCATGCTTTCATCCTTAATTAGGCGCGAGGGCTGAAAAGCGCCCTAGACTGACAGCGGGATACTGGAGAGGCTGCTGAAATAACTGATTTCGATACTAAGGACCACCACCTTCGCATTGTTATTGAACTAATCAATGATAAAGTGGGCTTTCACTGCTCTAACCAACCACTAAGTTTGATTTTCCACTTCAGTTCCGACAGGGAGTTATTACCCCTGTTTTGAGGTTACAACCCTGTTAACCTTTGACCCTATTGCTGAGTGAACCACGCGGCTTGAAGTGTGCGTCTTTGGTGGGTAGGGTGGGGAAGCGTGGGTAGGGTGGGGAAGGATTTTTTATGTTAATTTCAAACGAAAAACCTTACGAGTAGTGTGATAAAAGTTAACCCTCTTAAGCGTTGAGCGTTCTGTTCTCATTCGTTCTTGA
>CM072515.1:66386592-66429092 GCA_036898135.1 Oncomelania hupensis
CATTCCTACTTGTTATATCAATCTACTATCTTCTTCGCTAGACAAGTAACCTCCCTTTTTTTGGGCGGGGGGAGGGGGGGGGGAATCTCCCCAAACTCCTCATTTGTGTATGGGATCTGTTGAGTCAGCTTGGGGATATTGGACGCTTACTGCCAAAATGGTCTAGGGATTTCTATGAAATTATTATTTTGCAATGTAGGCATTTTATAGGTATGTGTTTTGCTAATATTTTACAATAATATGTATATTCTATTTTGATTTTGTAAACAGGAGTTCGATAAATTAGAGTACAGCCTCAGCATCCCTTGCAGCTTGCATGGGATGCCTTTATCGTGAAGTGACCGGCTGGTGGAGTGCCTTCAATGTTACCGTGAGGGGGGTGGGGGGGGGGGAACCCTCTTTCAACCAAGTTGTGGTCCAGATTCGGCTCTTTGCAGTCCGCTGGACCCTATAAACAATGACTAACTAACCGGCTAGGTGAGACTCGCGAGGCTTTTGTTTGCAGCTCACTAGCAAGCAAACCTTGGCCATTCTCAACGACGTTGTGTGCAACAACAAGACAACAAGAAGGGCAGATTCCATATGACTCATATGCTCCTTATAAAACTTGCAATATTTAACACGAAAATCAACGGAACATATTGAAAAATCTATCTACTATCTCTGAACGCAACAAGTTTGGACTTTATATATCATAGGTGAGGGTCTATGTCAATTCAAAGTACCAATACAAACCGATTTTGTACAGCTCCATTGACCTTGACCTTGGAGCGAGGATGACCAAATTTGCAAAGTGTGTGTGTCTAACTGGTATCTATTATGAATAAAAAAAATCGTACGTTCACTATCAGTAACTTCCAAAAAAAAAAGTGAAATATTGTTTTAAAAATGGTCATTTTTTACTTACATTTCTTGACCCTGTGACCTTGACCTTGAAGTGAAGTCATTTATTCACTAATCATTTTTGAGGTCTAATGGGTATACACCATCTTACCAAGTTTGGTTGCAATAGATGAAATAGGTTCTGAAAAATTATACCACTTGCAAGTTTTGCTCAGACGGACGGCGACAGACTGACGGACGGACGGACACTTTTTTAAATGTCATTTTGGGACTATTTTGGACTCAACTCGCATAAACTTGCACACATCTGGATGTAAAAGAATTGGGGTAAATACATAGACTCACATTGCTATGTATGCGAGTCAAAAAAGTAGAAATCTTTCGACCGTGCCTTTTTCGCCATGCACCTTCTCTACTGGGATAATTAAAACGAAACTGTAAACTAGAACATATTCCTCACAATCCGGCGCGTTAATAACATAGTTGATCCACGTTGATGACAGCAGCATAAAAGGAAAGAAGACGAGGAAGACAGGTGAGAAACGGCACTGAAAAGGTATAAGGCTTACAAACTTGCCGCGAGGAAGGCTGAGGGTAATAATATCATAATGATATGCGGCACCGGCCTGTCTGCTAACGCACACACGGAGTATCAGGGGTTCCTATTGGTCATTCATTGGGGTGTCTGAGCAGGTAGATTTAGGTAAATGTTATTAACAGAAAGGTCTTTCCGTAACTTGTCGGTCTTTGAGGGAGGGGGGGGGGGAGGGAGAGAACAAACGAACGAACGAACGAACGAAACTTTAATTCTGAAGGCACTGCTGCCCTTAGAAAAGGGTCACAATACAATACATTGAAAACAATACAAGCAAACCCAGTGTAAATAGAACAATTATCCAACGTCCAAGGTCATGGCGACGATGACACCCATCCGCGTCTCTTGTTCCTGAAAATGAGTGTCATCATTACGGTAACTTAGTATTTACATACAATGCTTTACAAAATATGGTCGATATACCTTTGCCTTTGACGCAATGCGTAGAAAACATAAAAGGACAATTTGCGAATCTGCTCAGTGGATCCATTACGTAATACCGCCGTGTAATGTTCGCTAATGCCGATAAATATTTCATCCTAGAAAGGATTCCAATGACAATGAAGTAATCTTTTTAAAAAAAAAGTGTTTAAGACAACATCAAAACAAGCACAATTTAAGGGGCCTTAAGGCAAAACTCATTCTTTAAGGATGGGTTCCATTTCCTTAACGGATTAGGTTAATCCGCCTTGGTTGTACCAACTCTTCACGCATTCGTCTTCGTCCCTATCCCCCCCCCTCCACTCCACAACCTCATCCTCCCCACTCTCCCCCCCCTCACCTCCGTACTAACCAGCTTAAACAGTTTAGAGTTCATAATTAGTAGTATATAGTTAAAAAGAAATTGTTTTTAAAAAATAATTAAGAAGCGCTACTTCTTTACATTGCCGAATGCAGACCACTTAATAGAATCATATTTTTTTAACAGTTCGGTTTTATTATAAAATATAGTGTGTGTGTATGTATGTATGTATGTATGTATGTATGTATGTATGTATGTATGTATGTATGTATGTATGTATGTATGTACATTATGTATGTAAATATACGTATATGTAAACGGCATAAAAGCAATTTGCACATACAATAATTGTGTTGAGTTGTAAAGAGCAGAACAGAAAAACAAATACAAGTTTAAACGTACGCAGCCGACCCAAAAACAATGTTGAAGAGCGAAAAAAAACTATAAACAGTGGCCAAACCAAACTGCTCAAAAGGAAAGTACGGACGTAAAAAGAAACACACACACAAATGGAAACATCACAATAGCTTCAACAAAAAGAAAAGTCCTGAACAGGCTTGGTTTGCTCTCATAGAACGCCGGACTAATCCTGAGTGTCTCGGGATAGAGATAAGGCTTACGCGTGAAGCTTGCTCGGTCAATTATCTCCGATACTCAGTAATCCCTCGACTAAACAAAGTCGTTGAACACACAACGTGTGAAAACAGCGTAAAGCCCGTCTCTCTGTTTTTTCATATGCCCGTACCGTCTTTTCCTCCCGCTCCCGTCGTTGCGTTGTCTCACTGGACAAACTCTAGCCAAGTTTTGACCAAATAAAATATCTGTCTTAAGGCGGCGATGTCTCTTATAACTCAACGCACCTTCTTCTTCTTGGGTTGAGCAGCTACAATCAATACGTCGATTCATTTGGCACAATACAACACAACGTTACGTTATTGTCAGATTAAAAACCTAACCCAATCCGATATAACACAACATTTTGCAATACCAACACAAAGTTATTGTTCAGTTTGAAACTATAGAAATATAAACGAAAGTTTGCTTTGATCCTTTTACCCACACATATTCTACTACCGACAACTTTAGAGGCTTTTTTGTTTTGTTAAGAGATGCAACAGGAGTACAAAAACACGTCTGATTAGAATGCTATCAATGTGCAGGGTTGGACATTTAATTCGTCCATAACGCTCATGCTCAAGCAAAAAAAGATGTTACACCTTGCTCTTCATCTCATCGCTAGCTTTTCCTTTCCTTCAGAATGCCGGGCTACGGGCAAATGACCATGTCCCAATTGCTCTCACCAACTCCAATTTCCATTCCTTGAGGGAAAAATAGCTCGTAGTCTTTTCCCTTTTATGAAAATGAGAATGTTCCGACTCTGAGCTAGGGTACCTTGCTAAGACTGGCAGAGACCTACGGTCGCTTGGTTGAGAGGCGAAGGTAAGTATCGGCCATTCTCAGTTACTCAGAGTGAGCTAGGCTTTCCATGGGTTTTACACAAAGTTCCGTCTCTTCTAGTACAAACATACTCTTGAGCAAAACGGGGTTCGCGTCCGCGTAAAAGGAATATCGGGGGCTTGTTCTTGTCCTTGGAAAAGGAGGGGTTTTCGCGATTGTAATGTTTCACAATCCAAACTACAGCCTTCACTCTCAATCTTCTTCATTTTTTTCTCTGTGCTGAATAATTATTGCAACAGGTTTAGAGTAGTAGTTGTTTCCCGACCGTCCTCCTCCTCCTCCCCTCTCCTCCTCCCCTAGCACAAAATGCCAAATCCGAAATTTAAAGTGGCCGATCTGCTGAGCTGTCGTACACCAAAATCACAACACACAGATATACACACGCACGCACGCATGGTCAAATGCACAAATACACAAACATACACTATTTCTCTCACACCCACACAAACACCCACGCACCCACAATATACACGCCACCTCCCACCCCTCCACCACACACAAACATACACATATCACATATTCCGTAATCTTAATTCTACCGTCATATCTTCATATTGCAGCAAATATGTTTATAGGGGGATATACTGGTGCGAGTGAGCCTGTCTGCCCAGAGCATTTTCTCAGAATTGGGTGGACGGATTTAAATAATTCTCCTCTCTTCCCTTCGATAACAACTCAGAATCATGCTGTTGGATATTCGCAGTATATAGTCCAGCATGCTTTTATAATCAAACATTAATTTTAGTCAACAACCCAGATAATGATACAGGGCTCAGCATCAGGGTGCCTAATTAGCATCGTTGATTATTAACTATTGTGGCGAGAATACCTACCGCAGAACGTAAACCCTTGGCGTTTGTACATGCACCCTCATGTTTTACACAAACGTTTAAAATCTCCATTATAGCATTCATACGTTTTCAATACCACATTATTGGTGTTGGAAATCGGACCTTCCTAGAATCCTTCCTTGAGTCGTTCATCACGCTCATTTGACATTATTCTCTTTCCTCGTTTATTTATCAAGACAACTACTGAGAGATCAGACATTTCGGAAAATTCACATCTAGCATCAGAGACTCTCCAAGATTTCAAGGGAAGTCCTGATAGGTTCTCTGACACTCAGGTTGCGCATTATTGACTCTTCCCACAGCTCACCTGGGTACGGAATAATAAGGATTTTCTACAGGCCTGTGCCAGGGTGGTAACAAATACAATTGAGACATATTTTGAAAAACGTAGTGCACAGTAGTAAGAGAGTGGCATTGTGTGAAAATTACGGTTTCTGAATGCTGGTATGCTGCTTCAGAAAATCTTCATCTTTACACTACAGTTGCTCTGTCCTACACCTTATTAATGGTTGGATCTATACCGGGTGACATTTAAACATCAGTTAGTCTCCTGTTACACTTTATTTTATATGCCTAACTGTTTCAGTATATTGTTCAGTCTTATAGTACGGCAACTGAACTATATAGGATCTATGGATTTATTTCGTTAGTTAGATAGTCAATTTATTTATTTTATTTGATTTGTTTAATTTTATTTATTTAATTTAATTTAAAGTCTAGTCACATTTGTAATATTATACAAATGCATGGTTAATATAATTCTCTCTTTTCCTTAGAATTATGCTGTTACTATTACAAATATAGGATTTGTATAGTTCTCTGGCTTTCCCACTGTCTGTCGGTTTCTGTCTTTCTTCTTCCATCCTCCATTCCTCCCTCTCTCTCTCTACCCCTCTCCCCCTATCTCTCCCTCCCTTCCTCTCTCTCCCTCCCTTCCTCTCTCTCCCCATCTCTCTCTCCCACTGTATCTCCCTCTCTCTCTCTTCCTCCCTCTCTTTCTTTCTCTCTGACCTACATCTGTCTGTCTCTCCCTCTCTCTGTCCCTCTATTTCTCTCTCTCATGCAGTCTCTGACCTACAACTGTCTATCTCTGTCTCTCATTCTATCTCTTAAAAAAAACCACGTCAACCTTAAAATTAGGGTTTACTTCCTCCTCCTCCTCTACCTCCTCCATCTCCTCTCCCGGCCTACACTTCCTCCTTTTTGCTCCTCCTCATTCTTTAATGAAATACAATCACTGAAAGGACTCGACCCATAGCAGCAAACAACAGCAGTAAACTGTTATTTACTTCTAGCACACAGGCTCTCCTTTAACCCCACACTACTAAAATCCCTTTCACATTCCTTCCAGCTTTTTATCATGTACAAACCGCCTACTCGACTCCAACACGACCTTTTATTTTTGGGGGAAGGAAGAGTTACTCAAATTTCTAAGCTTTTATGAACCCTCAAAGTCTTCTCGCTAACGTTTTCGTTGTCCTTTCAGTGATTAATTTTGTTTTGTTTTCAATCGCTGATTTTCCGCTTTTACTGTGTCACCCCCTTTCCCTCTACCCTTCATTCAACCTCTCTAAGCTCTCATTGAAGTTATCTCTTTTCTCTTACAGAAGATTGCCCCCACCCCACCCCTCCTTACCATACCACTACTCCAATGGATCATTGAATTTCCCCCCCCCCCTACTGCGTACCTCTTCCTTCATTCCCTTTCCCCTCTCTTCTTGTTTTCCTTCTTTTTTTTAAATCTCTCAGAAGATCCCTCATCTTAAATCCCTACACTGGCTTCCCATCGAACAAAGAATTGAGTACAAAATTGCTTGCTTCTGCTTCAATGCTCTCTCTTCATCCGGCCCTTCTTATCTCAAAACCATGGTTAACCCCTACAAACCCTCTAGAACACTTCGATCTTCTTCTGCCCAAAATCTCTGCATTCCACGAGTGAACAAGCCCATTTGGAAAACGCTCATTTTCATTTTCTGCTCCCACCGTCTGGAAATCCCTTCCCATGTCTCTCCATTCTTCCCAAACATCTGCTGCCTTTCGTTCAGGCCTCAAGACCCATCTGTTCAAACGTTCCTTTGATGAAGGCACAATTTAAATTCGTGTTGACCGTTTCCTACTCCTTCGGATGAGAGTATAAACCGAGGTCTAGTCTGTGTCGCATACATTCCATCATAACGGACTTTAAAGATCCTGACGCTCATGTCCTAGACGGGTGAGTGCCGGTAACAAGAACACACCCAGCATGCACTTAGGTCCTTCTCCCCCATCCATGGCTGCCCAGGATTGTGCTCAGTTGTACGGGCGTCAGACCATGCGCCCAAAGGCTGCGGGTGGGCGTCTCGGGCGGCTTGAGTTAGATCCTGTATCGGCCAGCGCCTTGAGCAGCTCTTGAGCTGGTAAAGCGCTATATAAGAACGATTAAATAAATAATAAATAAATAAATAACTTGGTGTGTGTGTGTGTTTATATTATGTAATTAAATTCTGTATGTTTTGTTTACCATGTTTTTATATTGTTATTGTTTAGTCATTTTAGTTCTTAGAAGAAGTGTCTTATGTGAATGTAAAGCGCTCTGAGCTTTCATTAGAAAGGGCGCTATATAAAATGTTAATTATTATTATTATTATTATTATTATTATTATTATTATTATTATTATTATTATTATTATTATTATCCCTTCGCCACCCTCTACCATCTCCCATCCCTCCCCTCCTCCCCCCCTTCCCCCCCCCCCTTCCACTGTTCCTACCTTTCTTGTTTTTAAAGGTGGAGTAGCCCCGTCGGTGGATAACCGACGCTGGCAATTTCCAATTATTGAAGCGCGTGTCAACACCGGCTTTGGGGCTTCAACGATCAGGGGGGACGAGAACCCACGGCCTCCTGCTGCGAGACGCTCTTCAGCGCCTTGTCTGGGACCTGAATGGCGGTGAATAGGGCACCTATGCTGGCGACCCGAGGTTGAATGGTGGTCGTACAATTAGTTCTGTGCGCGTAAGACCAGTTTACCCGTTCCTCTCTACTTGTTGTAAGCTATATATAATACTTAGTAGCCTCGTCGTTCTTACTCTTAACAATGAGTTATAAGTAAAGGACCTGTACGAAGACTTGCAGGTACACACACATACACACAAAACATCCACGCGTACATGCTCTCACGAACTCGTGACCTCACACACCGGCACCAACATGCTCACACCTCAACGCAGGCACAAGCTCCCATACACGCACTTACCTAAAATCTTCTAAAAAAAAAAAAAAAGCAGGCTAACAAATACAGCTGAGACCTATTTTCAAAACCTTAGTGCAAATTTGTAAGAGAGAGTGGCACTGTGTGAATGTCATGGTGTTGAATGTTTGCGTCCTGTTGCAGGACAATCTTCATCTTTACACTACAGTTGCTCTGCCCTAAGGTTGGGATCTATAGGGTACATTCAAACACCAGTTGTCCTTTCATATTTCATTTTACTTGGCCCTAAAATAGCAAAGGAATGTTAACAGCACGAAACCTGCATAAAATTTATTTTAAAAACAAAATAGGTTTCCTTCAACCCTTGACCTTACACATCGATTTTGCTGTTATTTGTCCGATGCGTGGTTTAAAACGTCCATTACATTAACATACAGTGCAATGCAACAGCTTGGATGCGTTTAACATTGTGCACTACTTCTAGTATTACATGATCTGAGATGCACCGCAAATAGTATGTCCTACTTCTTTATTAAATTTATCTGTAGAACCGAATAAAACACCACCAACAACAAAAGGAACAACAATACAATATTCATTCATTCACAAAAACACCGGTTCAAGAAGAAGAACAAAAAGAGGAACAAGAAGACCACCAACACCACGCATGGCAATATTGATGTTTAAATCAACCCAAAGTAAATTTGATGGAAATGTGGCGTAATGGGAGGCGACTTATCACGCTTTGGAGAGACTGTCTCCCTCGAGGCTGCCCACTGATGGGGTTAGTCTGGCCTTGGGTGGCTCCTGCTGTGTAGAATCCTTTGGTGTGGACCTTGGATTATGCAGGACAAGACCCCCCTGTCCATTCGTCTTCTGCTTTTGCAGGACTACATTGTCGTTGGTATTTTATGCAGGTTTGTGGCAGTGACCTGTAGAGAGTGTCGTGGCACGAGTAGCCGGCAATCCGGTTTACTATCAAAACGCTTCCCCGCCTTGCGAGGCAAATATTTCTTGTATGTTTCTCTTACGTAGGATAAATTAAAATAACAGTTTGGGTTGGGCCGTGCTCTCGTGGTGGTGGCCGAGAGGCGGGAGGCAAATACTCCACTCGGCTACAGAAACGGTGATTTCTGGGATCTTTTTGAATCTAATATACACGTGTTAATTTGCAATAAAAACCACCCTCTTGTAGCCGAGCGGAATATTTGACTCCCGCCTCTCGTCCATCACCTTACGAACGCGGCCCAACCCGAGCTGTTATTTTCATTTATCCCTCGTAAGTTAGCTACACACCAGCTCAATGCCTATGTGAGCAGCACTCTTAAGTTCTCCCACATTTTGCTGGCTGCTGGCTATTTATAGCTTGCCTATATCCTCCCTTTCAGTGAAAGGAAAGGAAAGAAGAGCACCGGCGAAGCTATTTATAGCTAGCCTGGCTGAACTAGCTTCAAAACCTAAAAGCTTTGGTTGAGTCGGTGTCTAAGAGAGACATAAAAATATTTGCCTTGAAAGGCGGGGAAGCCTGTTGATAGTATACCGGTTTGCCGGCTACTAGTGCCACGACATTCTCTGCAAAGTCACTACCACTGACTTGCATAAAATGCCTGCCGGCAATGTAGTCCCGCTCACCACCAAAAGCAGAAGACGAATGGTCAGGCGGGGAGAACATATGTCGTGACGCCTTGTCCTGCATAACCCACTGGCCGCACCAAAGGAGCCACCAGAGGCTAGATCAGTCAACAAATGGAAGGTAAACAATCTCTCTCTCAAGCGTGGACCAGTTGTCTCCCATTCCGCCACACTATTATGCCCGTAGGGTTTGAAAAGGTGGTGGAAAAAAATAAACACCAACGTTAGATGTTTAGTGTTTTAAGAGTCAATAACAATCTACTCTGGCGTCAATGGTAATCAAAAGGAAACTAAGAAACGTCTTATCCGTTGGTATTGTGGGGGAAAACAACAAACAAGGTCGTGAAAAGTCGTTAAGAGTCGTTAGTATTTTTCACATATAATTGATGACCTGTTGTTATATTAGTACCGGTAGTAACAGTAGAACCACAGGTGTTGAAGGTCATTACTACTATCCTGTCTTCATCGTGGCATGAATTGTCTTTTTACGAACATCTACATATACACTAAATGCACAATGTCTTTAATGGATTCCCCCATACACCGGCAGTTAGCGCATTCTACACTAATTAGGTTATTAACTACAAGTATTCAGAATGAAGAATGAAATAATTATAATTATTATACGCGATGTACTTTTGATATTCCGATGATAGTGTTTCACCGTAAAGTTGCATTTGTTTAATCGCTATAATAAACAAAAAAAACTTGTTCTTGTTTGTTTAAAGTCTATAATCGCTTCAGTTATGAACAAACTTTTTTAAAAATTGATTAAATTGAATTGAACTGAATTCAAAATAACCATTCATAGTAAACACAGAGCTATCATGGTATGGTTATGACAATAACAACGTTGAACGCTGGTCTGTACACCTAACTGAAATCAGTAGTTCTTATATGTTCACTTACCAGCTAAAGAACTGCTCAAAGCACTGGGAGAAAACAATCCAACTCAAGGCGCCCAAAGACGCCAGGGTAATGTTTTGTTTAATTTAAAAATTTCAGGCCGTCAACGGGTTTTGAACCACTCCATGCACAGGCTGCAATGTTATCGCCCGATATTCGGGTACACTGCCTACATCACTGATTCCGGCTATAAAGGTATTATTCTACCAATCATACCAAAATACCAGAACACAGTCTCCAGTCCAATTCGGCGTTAAGCAAAATCACTAAAATGCCTTGGGACCACCAGAAGAACTTGGTGAAAAGGCAATGGGCCTGTACAATAACCTATTGACGACCTTCGAGGTTCGTTCCGGAGAGAGGCGTACTATATAACTAAATACTTTCCGTTCTAAAATAGTAATCTGTGTCAAAATGCGGTCGTCAAAACCTCGTTAAATCGTTAAGTACTTTTTAAAAATTTCCATTGTTGCACACATACAAAAAGCTGTTCCGCTGAGGGACATAAAAATTTGCCTGCATCATTAGTTTTCCCGCTAATGCACAGAAGAGCCGTGCCTCCGTGCCTCCGTGTTGTTCTCCTGCGTTGTGTTTTAAATAAGATAAGAGGAGACCTATATAGTGTTTCAGAAATATTACCTTTCCACAAAGAAATCGCACTATAAAATGTACATAATTGCCAACTACGCTCTACATAAATGCAGATGTGGACATAATTGTTTCCGGTAACGGTCGCTATTATTTGTATTAAACTAACGCAAACTTTGCAGTAGTCCTAAATAATCATGCAGTCATTAAATCCGAAAGAGGCAAGACCCAATTTTAAACAACAAATCGAACAATATTAAGTGACTGTTCTTAAAATCTGAGATATCTTCGTGCTTTTCTCCCAAAGAAACATGATCGACATTTTGTTGATGACAAAACTGAATAGGTAATATATTAAAATGTTTATCCAAAATGACAGAAATATTAAAATTTGAACAGAATTCGGGGCAGGGGAGAAGATAATGGAGTGGGAAGATCTTTTATTTACTACTACTACTACTACTACTACTACTACTACTACTACTACTACTACTACTACTACTACTACTACTACTACTACCACTACTACTACTACTACTACTACTACTACTACTAAATAGGGTATTTGTGTAACGCGGTATCTCGTTTTTTTTAAAGACGAGCTTACCGCGCTTGGCACACACACAAACACACACATCTTCACACGCACACACACACACACACAAAATTATATTAAGAAAACCTCTAGATCCTAAAAACATATAAACCAGACTATAACCAAGTACACAGGTTAAAAAGGCATACAGAGTTAAAACGTGAGACTAACCTCTACAGCAAAAATAGACTCAAGGACATATATACATTCATAAGCGTCGCAAAACGTATAAAACATACAGCAGCAATAAGCATGTTTTCTCTCAGTAGGCCTACGCAACTTTTGCCATTCAAACACTTGCACCTGCTATACCTAAAAGTTCGACTCTACATCTTCAAACACCAAACCCAAACCTAACAAAGAATTTTGTTAAACCCAGCTTTCAACGCTCAGCGGAAGTCAGAGGGCAAGTAAAGGACAATTTCAACTCCAAGCAGACAACGACAACGTAGTCTATTTTACTTTTCAGATTGATTGCATACGGTAAAAACCAGACAACTTAAACTTTTGTTTTCACCTGAATTGCGGTGTAACGTTTTAGCGCAGGCGAACTGAACTGTAACATTATAAACGACGGTGCAGCGCGTGTCAACGCAGTGCACGGATATGGTAGCCTTGCTGGCTTTGTGATTGTTGGAGGGGTTTCTTTTAAATATCAATACAAGGGACATTATTGTGGAAGACGACGACCTATCCCCAATATCAGTCAGGTAAGGGGTATTTGGTAATGATTTATTCATTGTTAACAAATATAATTTATAGAGTGGATGTAAAGGCAATTCAAAATATGCATGGCTCGTTACTGCCGAGTAATAATAACAATAACAAAACAAGGATTTAAATAGCGCACCTATCTCACGGTGCATGGCAATTCCTAGCGCCTTTTATTACAGTACAACGCACGCAAAAAGGCTTATTATATACATATTACATTAAAGAAGACGGAGGGCTAGGGGGAGTGGGGGAAGGTAATATAAAATCAAAATACACCACATTAGTGCAAAGAAATATAAAAAAAAAACTAAATAAAAGAAAAAACTTGTTATCGGCAGATCTTTTGCTGAATACGCGGAATCGGTAAAAGGAAGCACTGCCCAACTACTACTACTACTACTACTACTACTACTACTACTACTACTACTACTACTACTACTACTACTACTACTAATAATAATAATAATAATAATAATAATAATAATAGCAGAAGAAGAAGAAGAAGAAGAAGAAGAAGAAGAAGAAAAAAAGAAGAAGAAAGGACAGATATATAATTTACCTATTAGGTAACCAAAAGGGTGAGGATGAGGGGTAGAGAGGGGGAGGGGGGAGTTTGAGAGAGGGAGTGATCTGCTTAAGGTCGATTTAAAAGAAAGATGAATTACTGATACAAATAAACCTGGAATAAAACAACAACCCTCGCTTACAACGCGTTGGGCAATAAAATCTCTATTATTTACAGTTCACAACAACTTTGAATAGAACGCGACAGGTACTGCAGAGTGCAGATGATGTTTGAAGATCTCACAACTGTATAACAGTAGCAGTGTCATAAGATCTGCTGCTCCAAGGTCTTTCTGGTAGAAGCGCGACGTAGTAGAAGGAAAGTGGTTGGCTGTAGCGTACTACCTCGTGAAACATAACAGTAAGGGCTATGTGGTGATAATGGCGTGACTGCAGTCAGTCAGTCGGATGAGGTGCTGCGCTGAGCGGAGACAGCGGAATAAACCCGGTTACCTTTTCTACCTTGCTGCACACTCCACCCCGCGCACGCAACCAACACGCTGAATATCTTAACACGCGCGCCTACACTTAGCGTACACCTGCTGTGCTGGGGCAAACGCCCGAATCAATTCTTTTTTATTCATATTTGTCTCTATTTCCTTTGCTCCTGTTTGTTCATAATTATTGTATTGCCATGTTTACTTTACTAGGAAAAAAACGCTATTTAAATATCCTTATAATCTATTATAATACAATACAATACAATACAATACAAAACAACTTTATTGTCTGATGTTCATCACATACAGAAATTTATCTTTGGATCGTCGTCCGCAAGAAGCATGCAATATATCCATTTTATATACACAACCAGCAAAGACACATTCATTTCTAATGATACAGCAGCAACCTTAAATTCCAATCAAATACAGACATTCACAAAAATCGTTTGGGTAGATTAACGTCCCCGGATACGCTAATGTGTCCGGGGACGTTAATATACCCAAACGAAACGAAACGAAAACATTCACAATCTAAACCCCACATCATTAATAACTAATAATTTTACATTCACGCAGAGAAAGCACACACACACAAACGCACACACACCCACACACAAAATAATCTAATGACAACACAAGTTGTTGTCTTAAACTATACATATCACGGCCTATGCATGATCAGGGCTGAGCTTTAACGTTCGCCAACTCGCCAATGGCCCCTAAAAATAGTGTGTGGCGAGCTCGATTTGGGGTACCATTCGCCCGGCTGGCGACTTGAAAATACCGCCAGTGGTAGAGATTCTGTACCTGTACACGGACTTTTGACTTGCAATGTAAAACAAGACACGCGCCAACCGCTTCTGCAGTCAGCACCGGAGACCCGTTCCGATGCATGCTAGGAAGTTAGGTTTTGATTTATTGTTGCTTTAGGTCCAGCGGACTCTTCCGAGCCAAATCAGGACCGGACAACCCCCGATCCGCATAAAAGATCTGCTGAAACAACCCCAGTGGGAAAATTGAATGCCCTCCATCGGCCAGTCACTTTACAATAAAGACATCCCACGCGGGGGACGGCTGAGGGTTGACCTCAACTACGCGAACACCCCGGTTACAAAAACAAAATAGAATACAAACATCATTATAAATCATCAATGAAACACATACATATAAAATGCCTATAGTGCTAAATAGTACAATCATAGGAAGCCCTAGTGACCACCCGGCAGAAAGCGTCCAACACTCCCAAGCTGATCCAACAGACCTCATACACAAACAATGAGTCTTGTCCAGGAAGAGTTTTCAAGAAAAAAGGTAGGTCATTGATCTAGCGAAGAAGAAGATAGTATAGCAGAGTGAAGGACAGAGCAGGAATAGGAAAGAGTAAATGAGGAAGACAGCGACAGTGGGAATTTAAAGCACTAAATTTCCATAAAGTGGGGATACTATTTATACTGAAAACCCCCGGCACTCCAACGGGGGTACTGTTGCCGCAGTGAATCTGTCTTGCCTGTAAAGGAAAGACAGGTTTTCAACTGTGGCTTTCACTGTTCCCTTTATAGGTTTGAACAATCTACAGTGGCAAGATTGCTCATGACCCCAAGGGGTAGGAAGTTAGGTAACGCTAGCAAAGCGAGGGATTTGCGAAGTAAAAATAGCCTTTTCTCGCGAGACTGTCTTCTTTCCCTCGCCGCGAAACGCTACTGCCCTGCGAGATCCTAGCCTTCTTGCTTCCTTGCGTGTATCGGAACGAGTCTCTGACTTCCTTGATGAGTCACGCGAGACTTGCCGTACTTTCGATATTCCCCATTCTCAGTCTTTTGTCAATCTCGAACGATGTGGCGCTTTTTAAGCGGTGTCTCGGAGCCTCCAGCCAAAAAAAAAAAAATCCGAAGAAGAAAAAAAACAGCTGAAGAAGGCACACCCAAGCTCCTTCAAGTTTTGGAACATTGAGGAGGAGGATGTCGATGATGAATAAATTATACAGTGCTTGTTTAAAAAAATGAAACAGTGTTGTTGTTGAAATTTATCTTGTTTATTAGCTGCAGTAGTTATACAGTTAAAAAAAATGACCGTGCTTTCAATCAAGGGGTCTGGCAACCTGAGAAATATTTTGGCAACTTCAACTTCCCAGGTTAGGAGCCCGGCTGGCTCCTTAGCCTGGCTTGCTAAATCTCAGGCCTGATGATTATAATGGCAGTGCTTAAAAGGTAGAGGCAGGACTAGAACATTCTACATTCACCTATGCATAGATGACAGTCAGCAACCAATTACATAATACAGTGCCGTAACAACATTCTTAAAACATATTAGTAATAAAATACACAGCAAAGACACAACTGAGCAGGTTGCCTATCTCATTTAATCTAATCTCATCTAATTTAGTAGTAGTAATAGCAGAAGTAGTAGCAGCAGCAGTAGTAGTAGTAGCAGTAGTAGTAGTGGCAGTAATAGTAGTAGTAGTAGCAGTAGTAGTAGTAATAGTAGTAGTAGTAGTAGTAGTAGTAGTAGTAATGGTAGTAATAGTAGTAGTAGGCTTAGTATTTGTGGAATGATGCGTGCACTGCAGCAAGCATGGGTTTGACGGGGTAGGAGGGTGGTGTGCTTGGGATACACATAGTATTCGTACCATGACTGGCATTGTATAACACTACAGCTACATTTACAATATATTCAGCAACTGGACTGACAAACACTAAAGAATTTACAACACAAAAATAAATGTGGCAACAAAATAAATAAACAGAACGATACCAATTCAACATCAGAATATTGCACTTTTAAATTCAAGGAAAAATAAAAACTATGGTTATAATTAAGAAAAAATGGTTATAACCAAGAAAAAAAGCAATCTAGAGGCAAATCTAATTTATTTCAGTGTAATGATCATGATGAGATAATAACCTAGTTTTAGGTTTTTAAATTCATCAGTTGGTGCATTTTATAGACATTTGAATAATTTCTATAATATTGAGGTATAAGAGATGATCTGCTGTAAATAAGTAAATGATTACTGCATATAAACATATAATGGAATTCATCACCTATTTCACCTAGATCACACAAAGTGCACAATCTCTCTTCTCTAGCAATGTTCAGATATCTTTGAGACTGAATAGCCTCAATAGGTAACTAAAGTTAACTAAATTTCTCCTTAGAAGAGGTGACAAAAGAACAAGATAATTTTCAAAAACAAAAAAACTATTTTAAAAAATTCTGTACGTGATGCAAGATTAATCATTATAAATTTGATGATGCCAGTTTTGCAAGAACTGATCCCTTGAGCTCTGGTCTGGACCCGTGTTTAATTCATTCAACTGATCTCTGACGCTCGGTCCGATCTAAAATTGGTTTTCAATTTATTATTTGTGAAACTGTGTGTGGTCCCCTGCAGCAACGGTAGCAGCAGTTCGGACGTCATAACGGGCGATCTGTCCATTTGCGCGGCAGACAACAATTCCGCGCTTTGATCACGAGGGCCGGATTATGCAAGCATTCTCTCTGTCTGCACATCATGTGACATGCGTTAAATAAGGGTAATAAGAGAGCGATTGTAATGCGTCACTGATTATTTTCTGGGAGTGTGAGCCAAAACGGAATAATATTCAGTAACAAACAAGACTTGCAGCAAGTAGGAGGAGGAGGAGAAGGAGGAGGAGAAGGAGGAGGAGAAAGAAGAGGAGGAGGAGGATAAGGAAGAGGAGAAGGAGGAGAGGGAAGAGGAGGAGAAGAAGGAAGAGAAGGAAGAGAAGGAGGAGAATGAAGAGAAGGATGATGAGAAGGAGGAGAAGGAAAAGAAGGAGGAGAAGGAAGAGGAAGAGGAGAAGGAGGAGCATGACAAGCACACATTCATCACTCAACACATGTGGTGTCAAAATTCGGCCAGTCGCTATTTGAAGACGGAAAGGAAACCGAATTTTATTTTCAAATGTTATACAGACTACATCCACTACCATTATTGAAGGGAGGGAGGATACTGGAGAAAACCCTCGGGTTCTGGGACCGAACCCGCGACCTTCGGCATAGGAAACAAGTTCACTATCAACTGGGCTACTAGGCCAGCCCTAGTTTCAGCTAGTTGATGACGAACGGTCTTGATGTAAATAATAATAATAATAATAATAATAATAATAATAATAATAATAATAATAATAATAATAATAATAATAATAATAATAATAAATTGCATTTATACAGCGCATTTTTCATTAGAATAACAACTCAATGCGCTTACACACATCATTCGTACGCATCATCACAACATTCGCACTACATCATGTCCAGCATCATTTAGAAAGTATTATTACTGTTCTTACTATTTAAACAGAACACGTCTTGCGAAACAAGCGCGTTTTTAAGCAGCTCTTGAAGGTCTGTACAATGTCTTAAACCGGCAGGCAGCGCATTCCAAACCTTAAGTGCTTGAAAAGCCAATTGATTTAAACCGACGTTTGGGCGTTTTCAAAAGTTTTTCATCTGATGAGCGCAAATAACGATCGAGTTGTAGTGTAGGTAGTGAGTACCACAGACATGTGACTGGTGGAAGTGACGGAAAGCTAGGACAGCAATTTTGTATTCAATGCGGAACTTGACAGGGAGCCATTGAAGCTCCTTTAAAAGAGGCGTGACATGATCATGCTTGGAAGCGTTTTTTAAGCACAAGAAGCCGAGCAGCACAGTTCTGTACACGCTGCAGTCGGCTAACTTCAGCAATGGGGAGACCACCTAGAACTGAATTACAATAATCAAGTCTATATGTCACGAAAGCGCTGACCAAATGTGCGCATGCATCCATCGAAAGAAATTGCCTCAAGGACGCTTTTACCATCTCAAAAAACATTGCTCAAGGCGCTGACAGGAAATAGGATCTCCTCGCTCAGACAAATAATAAAGTAAGGTAGCGTTTCACTCACAAAAACAGCAAGATGATTTTTATTTAATCGTTCTCATATAGCGATACGTAAGATGTGTTCTATCTACCGCTTTGCTGCAGGCACCTAACTTGTGTAATGCCCCTCTGTGATGAGGATAAAACTGGTTCACAATGACGTTGATACTGGTACTATCATTCTCGCGTATCCATCACTGTTATGCAGTATCTTATCACTGTGGGAAGGCGTGAGACCTAAGCCTGGTATCTAGGTCTGTGCGTAGCCGCAGCCACAAAAACAATGGCAACCTCTATCCTTAGGTGTCCTTTGGATCAAAGGCGGCTGTTTCTACATTCAGTGAGATTACAAGCAAAGATAAAAGCAGAATGGCTATTAGACTAGATATATGATCAGCATTAGCGATAAAACTTTAACAAACACGAAAGGCTGATACACCTGATAGTGTAATAAACAACGTGTGATTACAATGTAGTATGACGATGTCTGCTGGCACCGCGGATTAAAGATTAAAGTTTAAAAGATAAAAGCGGAACGGTGTGTTAAGCTACCACATTGGAATTAAGTTGTATAAGCTGTAACAACATAATTAGGCTGTGACGCCCACAGTTATACTGAGTTAGAAATGAGGAGGAGGAGGTGAAGAAGAAGAAGAAGAAGAAGAAGAAGAAGAAGAAGAAGAAGAAGAAGAAGAAGAAGAAGACACCCGGTACACATTGGTCGAAGGCTACCAGAAGCTGCTTTGAAGCATGAAAGCATGCTTTATGGCCTGTTGAGGCGACTACTAAAGCATGCTTCTGGTAGCCTTCGACTAATGTGTACCGGGTGAAGAAGAAGAAGAAGAAGAAGAAGAAGAAGAAGAAGAAGAAGAAGAAGAAGAACAACAACAACAACAACAACAACAACAACAACAACAACAACAACAACAACAACAACAACAGCGGCGACAACGACGACCACAACGACAACTACGAGTGTTGTATTACATTGTATTGTATTGTAATGTATTAAAACTATTATATTGCAATCCATTGTACTACAATGTCTTGTATCATATGTAGGTCACTCACAGAACCCACAGTAAACTTAAACTCGAAACTCGATCTTCCTTTTACGGTACTGTTTACGCAGTGTCTACAAATGAACGGTTGATGGAGAGTAACCTGGTGCTAAGCATTGCCTAACATTGTCAGCAAACACCCGTAATTTACGACGGCTTATCTCAGCTACTTCCCTAACTCGTGGATACCGGGTAGCGGTGTGACGGTGATTTATAAATGTTAAAAAAAGGAAACCGTAAAATAAATAAATAAAGAAACAAACACAAAATGGTCTGGCTCACTGACACTGACACACTCAGCATAGGTAGACGCGTGCACGGACGTAAGTGTCGTATTCACGAAGTGTGTGTTCTTATGCTGTTTGGAGCCTGAATGGTCAATTATAGCGAGCGTTGTGGCCAAGTGGGCTAAGGCGGGACTAACTTGCCTTGTCCACAAGCCAGAAAGCAATGGTGCCTGACAGATGTGGGTTCCAGCCAGCACCTGGGCGTTATGTTTCTCCGAATATTATTTACTTTCGACTCGGGCAACGTCTCGGGGGTTTTCTCTGGGTACTCCGGTTTGCTCCCTCAGCAAAAATTTCAAAAAAAATCACAAATAATGTTAGGTAGGTAGGGTTTGGGCGCGCCACTGGCTGCGACTACGCCTTCCCCGGCCGGGGGAGGCGGCCCAGAGTTTCCCGATAAAAAGGGATAATAAACAGCAGCAGCAGGAAATTATATTGAAAAGCGCGTGTCAGTATTCTTCTTCTTCTTCTTCTTCTTCTTCTTCTTCTTCTTCTTCTTCTTCTTCTTATAATAATAATAATAATAATTATTATTATTATTATTATTATTTTTATGCACTTTAATGAGATAAACCGAAAACCACGCCACCCTCCACCCCCAACAATCGATCATTATAACGCAATCATGCTGGATGGGTAGGAGTGGATGTGTGAGGGGTGGGTGGGCTGTCATGATACCCAAAACAAATCAATAAGACAACAATGCGATAATCACCGCTTTGCTATAAAACTCCGGTGGGACCGCCGCCTTGGAAAAGGAACGTGAAACGAGGTGTGAGATTTGCTTCTGTTCGACCGGGTAGTACCTACGCTGCGGCAGATCAATACTGTATCACTCATTGACGGAACCATACCACTAAGACATAACATCGTGCATAACACAGCATTAAAGCTACCCCCCCCCCCCACCTACCCATCCCCCCACCCTCGCCTGTGCTCTTGTACATGTATTACTCAAAGAAACCAAACTTATCCCTAATTTATATTTATTTGTACTAAGGGTAGGCCTACATACTAAACCAAAAAAATGTTGGGTTATTATTATTTTTTTTGGGTTTGTTATGGAGAGAGGTTTTGTTAACAAAGTGACGGGGACCAGTACAGTTGCTCAGCACAGCGAAATTCCCACCACGCTTTCAGAACTTTTAATTATCACTGGTTTACAAAGAATCGCTATACAAATCATGCACACTGGACCAACCTAAGACAGCAGGTGGCCGGCGATCTACGTGCTATACACGTTTATGCCAGAGTTTGGGTTTCAAGATCGTTTAAGAAAATAAGATTGTATAGCCTATATGTTGAGTATCCATGCAGTTTAGAATTAATCTGAGTTACTCCTTGCTGGAAGCAACCAGCTAACCACACACGATCAAGAAACTAATAAAAAATGATCGAACAACAATACGACAAAACTAACCACCATTTACCAAAACAATAAAAACTGATAAAGCAATTAAATAACAAAAACCTATCTTAGTATCTAGCAACCAAATTCTATTTGTACAAAAATCTAAATGAACGAACTTATCAATCAAAGGTTCAAGTATACACACACACCTACACACACCTACACACACACGCGCGCGCACGCCCCTCCCCCCCTCCACACATACACAAAGCATGCAACCAATTGAAATAATAAAAACTTATCAAGACAACTTTCGATCGCTGTGTTTGCTTTACTGATAGGACTTTTCCCCCCACTGTAAGTCAACATTCTGTCATGTAATCCCCCTTCCTTTCTTTTAATATTCTTATCTTTCAGTGAAAGGGAGCGGCGCATGCATGCCCAGTACAGGGTCAAGCCCTTCAGAATTGTAACAGCAAGAGTAACAAAAAATATAAAGCGATGACAAGCACACAGAAAAGACATACAGCTAACGTGGATGACAAAGTTCTTCCCCAATATCACCCCGACCCGGGCCTGGTTAACACCATGAAGTCTGCACCGTCTTTACCTCTATGATAATGCACAACAAAAAGGGTTAGAGGTTTGAAAGGAGTAAAAAGAGAGAGAAGAACTAACGATTCAACAAAACCAAAAAATGTATAAAGGTTTCTATAAACAGGGTTGGCATGAGGAAAAGGATTTGTTTGTATGTTTGTTAGTTTGTTTGTTTTTTCATTTAACATCTATTCACCGAAATGATTTTAGACTAAAGAGGTAAAGGGTGAGAACGTCTATTGGTGCAAAAGTAAATACTGTACAAAGTCAGTCGACTTTTAACTCCTGCTGAAGCTTTAGTTGTTGTTGTTGTTGGTGGTGGTGGTGGTGGTGGTGGTGATGGAGGTAGAAATGGTGGAGGTGGTGGGAAATACATATACTGAGGACATTTTTGTGTCTGCTATGTTTTGTCTTCCTTGTCTCGCGTTCTGGGTACTATAAAGAAAGGCAGCTATTACAATAGATCTAAAAATCCTAAAACTAGGCAACTCCTGCCTAAACAGACATTTTACATTCCCCTTCCCGTTTTGGGCTTTGGCGTGAAATAAAACGAAACACAAATGGTGCTTAAAAAACAGTCCCCATCACAACATAAAACCCAACCAACCATTCAACAAACACCTGTGACATTACATCCACCGTCCACTCCCCCTCCTCCCTCCCTCTCTCCTTCCCTCCCCTCTCTCTCTCTCTCCCTCTCTGTAAGATCTGCATTTGATGCGTCCTAAGTATGTGTAATTGTACCAACTGATTCTTTGATATATATTGGGTTGCTGTGTATTGTGTAATGGCAACACCAATATTGATAGTAATATTGTTTGTATACTGCATAATAGTTCTTATAGTTATTTGTTTTGTCGTGTTATTATAGTTATTTGTCTTAGCTTGTCGTTGGCATATTCCATTAAAAGTCTCAGAATGTGAGTGTGAGTGATACGAGGAACGATTGTAAGATTAATTTCCATCCTAACATCTGTATCCTTGTTGTGAATTAAAATATCCTAGTCTCTCTCTCTCTCTCTCTCTCTCTCTCTCTCTCTCTCTCTCTCTCTCTCTCTCTCTCTCTCTCTCTCTCTCTCTCTCTCTCTCTCTCTCTCTCTCTCTCTCCATTTAATATTTTGGATGAAAGTTCGCATGACTGCAGTACTTAATATGACAGTGCATATGACTATATAATCAGCATGAATGTGTGAGTGAACGATGCAAAAACATATAGTAAGAATAGGCTTACAGCCTAAAATCTCCATTCTTGTTGTAAATACTCTTACGCCAATGACGAACGTGAGATTCACATTAAGATATTGTATTTACAATAAGAATGGAGATTTTAGGCTGTAAACCTATTCTTACTATATGTTCTTGCATCGTTCACTCCCACATTCAGGCTGATTATTATATATATAGTCATATGCACTGTCATATTACTGCAGTCATGCGAACTTTCATCCACAATATCCAATGACGAGACAGTGAAATTCAGATTAAGACATTGTGTGTTCTGATCAGAAAACACTACTTAGAAAAAGAATCCAGAGAGAGAGAGAGAGTAATTTCACATGCACACCCCAATAGCACATTCACCCGCCATGCCGTAGGTATTCTACCCACGCTCCATTCCTTTCAGTAAGTTATGCTACCTTCATCTTTTTTTCTAAAATAATACTCCACATTCAGCTTTAGGGAATCCAGGTAAAACTCGCAATGGCGCTGATTCACACTCCCAAAAATAGCCTTACCGTAGTCTGAAAAAATTCCATGAATTGTTTCCATATTTATATTGCCAGCTCTTACAAAATGTAGGACGGCTAGTAAGGCATTAAAACTGAAAGCCATATTTAAAAATAACACAAACCTTACAGATAACACAGCGCTGATTGTCAAATTGACAAAACGGAAACTTGATAAAATGGCGAAAGGCTGCTGGAAAATTCGATTGTTTGGATCGAACGTCACAGTTTTCATGCCGCGGTTTTGCTAATGGTACTGATTCAAACTCAATTCTCGGTTCAGAGGTCAAAGTCAAAACAGGGCAGGTTCTTATTTGACACTATTTATGTGCAGTGGAGATCTCATTTCACAAAACAATATACTACAGCAAAATAAATATGAAAGTGAACAGACTAGGTCATCATATCTAGTTAAAATCAGATATTTTAGACAATTTCAGATTTTATACACATACACTGATATCATTAGGTAAAAGCGCTACTTAAATACCCTTATTGTTGTTGTTGTTGTTGTTGTTGTTGTTGTTGTTGTTGTTGTTGTGGTTGTTATTATTATTATTATTATTATTATTATTATTATTATTATTATTATTATTATTATTATTATTACCGAGAAAGATGGTGTACGATGGTTAAACGATGGCATTTGTGGTGCCCCAACGACCTCCGAGCTACGAGATATGATATGATAGGATTATTATTATTATTATTATTATTATTATTATTATTATTATTATTATTATTATTATTATTATTATTATTATCAACTATATCAATTCAGAATGTTTGTATCTATACAGCCACAAACACCAACCCAAACACACAAACAAACCCACAGACTACCTAATTTTTATTTGATTTTATTTCATGTTATGTTACTGTAAATTGTAATATGTTGTTTAAACGTTATGTCCTTTCCCCCATCCAAGTAGCAAATATCCTCTCCCCCCCCCCCCCTTTCCTTTTATTGTTTAGTCTAAAATCACTTTCGGTGAATAGACGTTAAATGAAATAAACATTGACACAGACTCTCTCTCTCTCTCTCTCTCTCTCTCTCTCTCACACACACACACACACACACACATACACATACATACATACTTGTTTTCACAGTGTTATTATGACTTTCCTGAAACGCCACATACGTTGTGCTGACAATGGGTCATATTTCATCCCCCATTTTAAGTACTTTTAAGTTTTCTAACACTAACCCTAACCCTTTAACCTGTAACACAGCCCTAACCCTAACGGATCATTGGTTTGACGTCAATACAAGTACCGTCTGTCAAAACAAGTTATGTAGATGTTCACCGGTTTGCCCAAATAACACCGTGTAAACAAGTACACACACACACACACGCACACCCCCACGCACCAATAAGGAAAACCAAATAAAAGAAAAAAAAGGAAGAAAGAAAGATTACTCTTGTATAGCGCACTTATAAGCTCAGAGAGCTTCTCAAAGCGCTGGCCACTACTATCCAGCAATCACAAAATAGTTTGCTGAAGTCAGGATTCGAACCCATGTCGCCCGAGACGCACGTACACAAGTCGTGCGCTCTGACGACTGAGCTACCCCTAACAGAGCTTTTGTTCACACATAACATACAAGAAAGGCTAATAAAATGACATCTATACACGAATGCAAAAACACTAACAGCTGAACACACAATACGATGATAATAATAAAATCGATTTACCTTTTGTCCTCGGAGTCACGAAGTATGCATGAGTTCAGGTAAAAGTGTATATCCCCATGTTAGTACTCCACCGTTAGTCCATTATTCCAACTACGGGTAGCCTAAACAGTTAGTTGCTAATTTCACAGGTACACCACTGGTAAATCAGTAGCTGATCATAGCGGTCCACAAGTAACCCGTTCAGCTTGTGGATTATTATTCCACGGCTAACTTTGGGACCCTTTCTATGCTTCACACTTGACGTCTATTGATCAGGCGTCTTTCAATCAGGCACCAGTTCGCAGTCATACGCCATTTGCGGGAACAGTGATCCGTTATCCAAATCTCCGCTCCAATATTCAAAAACAAGCTTCCAAAATAGTTCGCGTTTAGTATTTCACGCCATACTCTTCAGTCGCCTTTGAAATTATTTTAAAATAACACAAAGAGAAGTAAACTTAAACCAAACAGACTCGCACACTGAGTCTATCAAGGCATAGATCCAAGGAAAAGATTACTCCAACTCTGAGCACTATGGTATCCAGACGACACTTGACAAGCACATGGACAACCGTTATATGACGTTAGAACAGCACGCTTTAGTAGGGGCCTAGACAAGACGGCTTGCGCTACTACTACCACTGACTGCAAGCTGTGAACAGAACAGGTAGAGAGCGACGGACGTCCACTCTACTCCACGCTGCTACGTATAGTCACAACTCACGGTATTATGGGCGCGCAGGTAAGAGAGGGGAAATAACCGCTGACTGTGAAACGGCATCACTGCGACAGATAAAAAGGTGGCGGAATCTGCGACTTGTGTTCAGACTTGGAATCTAGAATAAATAGAAGTATTTCCTTCTATAATTATTGCTTCTTTATTCAACCATGACGTTTTATCTCCAGTTCCCTATATGCGAAAGTGTCCGGGGACGTTAATCTATCCAACAACAACTATAATTAATTGTAACTGTTGTACTGTTTACATATATAAATTCTGTATGTGTAATTCGTTTAATAATGACACAGAAACCGATAATACAATAATTAGAAAAAAGGGTTATCTTTTTTTTTTTTAGTTCAATGTAGGTCTAATTGTATAACAGAGGCTGTCAACACGATCACCCTGTCTTGTGGCAATGGGACGAGATATGGATTGTTTTAATAATTATATAGAACTTACCAGCTAATAATATAATTCTTATTAGCTAAAAACTGCTTAAGTCACGGATATCACGTGTCCAGCATGCACAAACTAGTTTGATGATGTCAGGAGAGAGCCCTACGTCGCCCAAAACATATACAGACTACATCGACTACTGAGCCACCCAACTGGTCAAATAACTAAAGAAAACGGGATCGGGGCGTACTTAAACAAAATGAAATCTAAATCACCCAAAAAAGAACAACAGGACGCAGAGCCAAGGCAACTAATTATAAACTATGAAAAGAGACAAACTTAATTACAGAAACCCTTACAGACAAAGCATCATTAAAGAAATAAAATAAAATAACAACAACAACAACAAACACCTCCAGAAACATTATTTTTGTATTGTGAGCTTCCTGAAATGAATACATTCACAGCCACATGCCATCCAAGACAGCCAAATCATCACCAATTAAAATGAAATAACGCAGAACTTCAAACCCAAAGGAACGAACCTCAGAAGAAAAAAAAAACTTTTTACAAATGTTTTCTTGAAAACAGATCCTAAAATAATCCAGAAACGTCGTACCATTAACATCAGTGCTTGGAGATTTATTATTCTTTAAAGAAATTTAATGTTGTAAATGAAGTGTTGCACAATCAACGCTAAGCGATTGGTGACACATGCGAGTAGAAGTGGAAGAGAGAGAGAGAGAGAAAGATCGAAGCTGGGTCATATCACAACATTTGAATTTGTGCCAGAACTTTACTCACGTAAGTCTCAAGTTTCTGAAGTTATTTTTAACGCAGTACATACAAAATAGGCCTCAAAATATAAACTGTACAATAGCTTACAAAGGTCGCTCTTCCACATGCTTTATTCTATGTATTCGGTTCCATTTACTACCACTATTGCTACTACTACTACTACTACTACTACTACTACTACTACTACTACTACTACTACTACTACTACTACTACTACTACTACTACTACTTCACCTAGTACTCCATAATTCCTTCCATGTACGAGGTAATAAAGATTTGTAGAATTTAATTGAACTACTACTATTTCCACTACTTCTTCTTGCTTTACTCTTATTATTACTACTCCACTCCACTCCACTCCACTACACTATACTACACTCCACTCCACTCCACTCCACTAAACTACACTCCACTCCACTACACTAAACTACACTATACTACACTCCACTCCACTCAACTACACTCCACTCCACTACACTAAACTACACTATACTACACTCCACTCCACTCCACTAAACTACACTCCACTATACTACCTATACTACACTATATTACACTCCACTCCACTAAACTACACTCCACTACACTATACTATATTACACTCCACTTCACTCCACTAAACTACACTCCACTCCACTACACTACACTACACTACACTCCAATCCACTACACTATACTATACTCCACTCCACTCCACTAAACTACAATCCGCTTCACTACACTATACTACACTCCACTCCACTCCACTAAACTACATTATATTACACTCCACTCCACTAAACTACATTATATTACACTCCACTCCACTAAACTACATTCCACTACACTATACTATATCACACTCCACTCCCCTACATTCCACTCCACTACACAACACTCCACTCCACGCCCCTAAACTCCACTCCACTACACAACACTCCACTCCCCTACACTCCCCTACACTCCCCTCCACTACACAACACGCCACTCCGCTCCACTCCCCTACAATACACTCCACTCCACTACACAACACTCCACTCCCCTACACTTCACTCCACTACACAACACTCCACTCCACTACAGTCCACTCCATTACACAACTCTGCACTTCTGCCACTGCATTACACTACACTACAATACTACACCACCCTACACTACTCTACACTGCACTACAATACAATACAATATCATAAAATATAATACAATACAATATACGACCTTTTTGTCTGATTACAAACCCCATAAATGTGCCTACAACTACTACTGCTACTACTACTATTACTGCTACTACTTCTCCTTCTCTGAGCTTAGCGATGTTTACTGTTAAGCAACCTCGGGCGGTACTTGGATGGGTGACCGCATTTTAAAGGCAACCACCAAACGACACCAAAAAAAAAATTGAAACAAGCGCTCGACACACTCCCAGTACTTGGATCTGTTTAGAACCGGATAAGGTAAAGCAGCGAGATAGGCACCGCCCTCATAAAGCTGGCCTATATAAAAGAGAAGTCCCATACGCCTCTCTCCCCAACGACCGGAAGGTTTTGGGATCACCTGAACTTAGAGGGATTAATACAATCATTCGTTTTCTAGGGGGAACCTAAGGGCATACGTAACTTCTCGAGGCCTCGAGATGATTTGGTCGTCATCGCATTCATGAAGCTTACCCAGAGAAAAGGGAGGTCCCTACTACTACTACTACTACTACTACTACTACTACTACTACTACTACTACTACTACTACTACTACTACTACTACTACTACTACTACATATCAGACTCCGTCACTAGCTATAACAAAAATTCTAAAATGTGTAGAGGCTTTTGCCCAGTGAGGTAATGCAATTTTCTAGAAATGAACGTAAGAAAAAACGAAAGAAATGATCATAGGCTACAAAAGAAACAGCTCAGATGTGGTAGCTCTCCAGCTGAAGGGTCAGACTGTGGAAAGAGTCGAGGAATACAGGTATCTTGGCATGTAATAGACGACACGTTGACTTTGTTAAAGAATGTTGACGCGATTTTCAAAATGTGCAAACAAAGAATGTACATACTACCATCTAAAGTCCTTGATAATGTCTAATAAAACGATAGAACTTTGCTATCTCGCTTTTGTAGAATCAATCATAACATTTTCATGTTCTTGTTACAGGACATTCAGTGTCTGGCATTGTCAATGTAGGCAGCAAGATAGTTGGCATGAAGCAGGTACCTCTGGAACAGCTGTTCATTAACAGAGCTCTCAGCAAGGCAGTTAGTATTTTCAGTGTGACCCAACCTGATCCCTCTCCTGTCGGTTTGAACTTCTTCCTTCTAAATGAAGATTCCGCATTCATTCACACCGCCATCTCCTTGTTGAATGAAAATATGCCAGAATTTCTTCCTCGCACTGTTCTTGATGCTTGTGTATTCAACTGTCTTGCTGCGCATTTCATTTCATACGCCCATCTGACCATATTACGCGCGCGCGCGTGTGTATGTATGTGTGTGTGTGTGTGTGTGTGTGCGCGCGCGCACTGTATAATACAACAATCAGTCTATATCTAAGGCTTTATTATTGCTGCTGTTGTTATTGATAGTATTATTATAGTATTACATGTACTAGCATTGTATTATGACTACAATTGCTTCCCTTGATTATGATAAACGCTTTGCGTGATGAAAACAGCTGGCCTATGATGTGATTGCTCGTAGTAGCCGTAGCTTCTCCTCTATGGAATTTCCTAAGTAAAATATTTAGTTGCGATTTTTGTTTTTCGTATTTTTTGTTACCACTTTCTAGCTGAAAGTGGTAACAAAAAATACGAAAAACAAAAATGATCTTTATATAAAAGTATATATTCCCCCAAAAATAATTTGTTTACAAAAAACAAAAATTATTTAAATAATATATTTTCTAAATTACTTATTATTTACCTAAACAATAAATTGTTTACGTATATAAATCCAATCATGATAAAGGTAAATAAGGCATTGCTGCTAAATAAGGAGTTGTTTTAGTTTACTTACATAATGCACTATTTAGCAGATTATGTGAAATAATGTATTATTTAGACCTATCCTATCCTATCCTGTCCCGTAACCCGGAGGTCGTTGGGGCACCACAGATGATCGTTTAACCAGCATACTCCATCTTTCTCTGTCCTCAGCAGCCCTGATGGCTTCGCTCAGTGTCAAACCAGTCCATTCTCGAATGTTGTCCTCCCACCTCTTTTTCGGTCTCCCTCTTCTTCTACTTCCTTGCACTGTGCCTTGCAGAATAGTCTTTGCAAGGCCTGATGATCTGGTGACATGGCCATACCATCGGAGTTTCCGTATCTTCACCACTGTGAGCAGGTCATCGTGAGGTCCAATGGCTTGGGTGATGGTCTGTCGGACTTCGTCGTTGGTGATGTGTTGTGTATAGGAAATGCCCAGATGTTTCTAAATAATAATTTGTTTACCTATTTGCCATATTTAGCAGAATTGTTTACCTATCTGCCTTATTTAGCAGAATTAGCTAAATAATGTGTTCTTTAGAAGATGTTGCTAAACACTGCATAATTTACGTCAACAATTCATTGTTTATGGACTGCAATTTTCATTATTTAAGGAATTCCAGGATTCGTTTGAAAACTTGGTTTTTATAATTTGACTGCTTTCTATACTTAAATTGTTTTATTATATTCAATATTGCGAATTAAAAAATCCGTCATAAATTAGGGTTAAAAACTCAAAGAAGGTGTTGTTGTGTGAATTAATTGTTTGCTATAGCTTAATTCTTCGCTGTTTCTATTGTTTGGTGTTGTCCAGTGTCTTGAGGTTTCTAATTTATTCTATTCTCAATCTATTTTTCTTGTCGGTGCGCTTGGGACCGAATGCGGCTTCCGAACCTATAAGTCGTATTATTGCGCATTACGAAGCTGTAATAAAACCAATTCACAATAAATTTGGCTACAGTTCATGAAATAATGTAATGATCATGGAAACACCTTCTTGATATAAAGCAATCTTTCATAATTATTAAAGTGAGCCTTCCAGTTCAAGGAGCTTCTCAAGATGGCGCTGACGACCCCTGGCTTGCTTCGTGCATCTTATACGCACTTGTTGCTGAATGAACAGGTTGCGTGGATAAACGAATCTGAGTTACACTTATCAAAATTCAAGCATCGGGGCTGAATCAACTTGATTGATTGATTGATTTATTGTTGCTTTAGGTCCAGCGGACTCTTCCGAGCCAAATCAGGACCGGACAACCCCCGATCCGCATAAAAGATCTGCCGAAACAACCCTAGTGGGAAAATTGAATGCCCTCCACCGGCCAGTCACTTTACAATAAAGACATCCCACGCGGGGGACGGCTGAGGGTGGACCTCAACTACGCGAACACCCCGGTTACAAAAACAAAATAGAATACAACCATCATTATAAATCATCAACAAAACACATACATATAAAATGCCTATAGTGCGAAATAATACAATCATAGGAAGCCCTAGTGACCACCCGGCAGAAAGCGTCCAACACTCCCAAGCTGATCCAACAGACCTCATACACAAACAAGGAGTCTTGTCCAGGAAGAGTTTTCAAGAAAAAAGGTAGGTCATTGATCTAGTGAAGAAGAAGAAAGTATAGCAGAGTGATAGGACAGATCAGGAATGGGAAAGAGCAAATGATGAAGACAGCGACAGTGGGAATTTAAAGCACTAAATTTCCAGAAAGTGGGGATACTATTTATACTGAAACCCCCGGCACTCCAACGGGGGGAACTGTTGCCGCAGTGAATTAGTCATGCCTACAAAGGCAAGACAGGTTTTCAACTGGGGCTTTCACTGTTCCCTTTATAGGTTAGAACAATCTACAGTGACAAGATTGCTCATGACCCCAAGGGGGGCTGAATCAACTACTGATAATAATAATAATAATAATAATAATAATAACAGGCAATTTATACAGCGCTTTCCAAAATCACAAAGCGCTGTACACAAACAAATGTAAACACAACATGCGTACATTGGTCAATAACGCGCAACCACATATACATCTCAAAACCAAAATTAACTAACAACACTCACTCATGGCGCCTAAGAAAAGGCCTCTCTAAAAAGATGCGTCTTCAAGTTCGTTTTAAAAGACGCTAGTGAAGGGCTGTGACGGACGACCAAGGTAGCGAGTTCCAGGTCTGAACGGAGAAGAAACTGAAAGCTCTACCACCGTGTCTCACCCTGTGGTATTCTGGTACACGGAACATCCTTTCATCTGCAGAGGAGCGGAGAGACCGAGAAGGAACATAGACAGTCAAAAGTTCAAAAAGGTCAAAAGTTGATAAAAACAAGAACAGTGTAACAAACTCAAGGCGCCCCAGGCGTCCACTTGTAGCTTTTGGGCGCATCGACTGCCGCTCCGGCAAAATATCGTTAAACTGAGGTCTGCTTAAGTTCCTGGTCTAAAGAGGATTCGCCGTCAACAGACATTATGTCAACGCTCAGCGTCACAGCACAAGTGGACTAAACTTCTTCTTTGGTAAAAATTAACGTCCCCGAACACTTGGGCGTATGGGGGACAAAACGTTAAAGTGACTAAACTTGATGACCATTTCTGTTTATTCACACTTTTCTGCTATCCTATGCACCAACGGGAATCCCCTCTATGAAAAATACTTCCGTTTTTTTTTTTTCTCTGCGTGTTTTAGCGAGTTATTCCCAAATATTCAAGAATAATAACATGCGTCACTGGCCACCTGTATCGTACCCTCACATATTTTTATTTTTTTTGCTGCAGTTTATTATCCCTTTCTATCGCCAGTGGCGCGCCTAAACCCTACCTACCTAACATTATTTGTGAATTTTTTAAAAATATTCGGAAAAACATAACGCCCAGATGCTGGCTCGAACCCACACCTGTCAGGCGCCATTGGTTTCTGGCTTGTGGACAAGGCAAGTTAGTCCCGCCTTAGCCCACTTGGCCACAACGCTAGCCTAACATAGTCAGTTACTTCGTGTTTTGTGAAGGTTGCGACGGCGAAGCTATGGAAAACTACAAGAGTTTTCAGGTCCTGTTTCACTTTCTGTCGATGATCGACGCACCTCCGAAGTCGCCACAAATACAGAGGCCTCTACGATTGTTTTTTGCATTCTTTCACTGAGCATGTACTTCCTCCACCGTTTTTATACTTATCCCACTCGTTTTCTGGCTCTAACAATCGTCGTTTTCGGCAATTTGCCATATTTAAAAGTCACGCATCAAGCTTTGATAAAAGCAAAACAAGCCAAACCGGAACTTGGTTTCATATAACCTCGTTTTAATTTATAATGGCGATACCCACGAGTTTTTATGAGAGGTGCCGGAAAGTTGTGAATATTGCCCACACAGATTTTCTCCTGGAGGGTGCGGTGTCCTCTTCACGGCAGTCAAATAACGGTTGTCCAACCTTTTTATGTGTGAAGGGGCGTAACCCTATAAAAAGCGACGAAAAAGGATTAAGTCCCTCCCCTATATGCCTAGGTGTCCGGGGACTTTAATCTACCCAACAATTAAGTCCCTTTGCTTTTTTTTTTTTTTTTAAAAACTGCAAAGAGTTACAGTAGCTGCGCATGCGTTTAACCTGCCCCCGGCCTCGTGCCAAATCCCACGTCACGAGTGAACGCAACTGCCACAGTTGCTGGGAATTCGTAAATTCATGTGTATGTGGGTGTGTTTGCGTGTGTATATGTGTTTGTGTGTGGTGTGTATGTATGTGTTTGTGTGAGTGCGTCTGTGTGTTTAAAGAGTGAGTTGTTCCAAATATGATAATTTGAACTCCTGCTAATGCTAATTTGACCTCCTGCTAATGCTAATTTGACATCCTGCTAATGAATCATTTTTTACGATCAGAGACAATTATGTTGGATAAAAGGCCTACAGTTATTCAGTCAGCGAGTCAGTCAGTCAGTCAGTCTGTTTTTAATGAAAGCTGAACCATGGCTCCCATATTCACAAGGATAGCAGTGGGTCAGTTGGTCAGTCAGTCAATCGAGCCACTAGGTCAGTCCGTGTCATGAAGTCTGTTGCTGTAGAAGGTGACCCGTGTTTCTTATATGTATACACTCTGGCTAACAGTGGTGGGTTAGTCAGTCTGCCTCTCTCTGATTTAACCCTTGACCTCGACTTATTACCTTATTTTTCTACAGAGACACAAAACGAAATATGTTTTTCTTCTTCTGTACGTTCCTTTCCTTTTTTTTTTATATCGACATCATCATTATCACCATCACTGTCATCATCATCATCATTCTCCACATCATTATCAGCAGCAACAGCATCGTCGTCGTGCTCATCGTCGTCGTCGTCGGAGAGAGAGTAGGAGAGAGAGAGAGAGAGGAAGAAACAGAGACAGAAAGAGAGGGAGGAGGTAGGGAGAGAGCGAGTTAGAAAAAGAGAGAAAGAGATAGAGAGGGAGGCAGGG
Organism: Oncomelania hupensis; assembly: GCA_036898135.1. Taxonomy (NCBI): domain Eukaryota; kingdom Metazoa; phylum Mollusca; class Gastropoda; order Littorinimorpha; family Pomatiopsidae; genus Oncomelania; species Oncomelania hupensis. The sequence goes on from CM072515.1 coordinate 66,420,619, forward strand.
AGGGAGATTTAGAGAAAGGGAGAGACAGCAAGGTAGGCAAAAATACAGAGGAAGAGAAATGTGGGAAGTTATTGTTGTTGTTATTATTATTATTATTATTTAGCGATATTTCATTTGTCAAGACAACTGAGCACAGTCGTGGGCGACCGGGCATGGGGGAGGAAGGACCTAGTGCTTGCTGGGCGTATAGTTATGAAACTGGCACTCACCGTCATCGTCCATGACACGAGCGCGAGCATAAAAGTCCGTGCGATGGAATGCCTGCGTAGGCCAGACCAGACCTCAGTTTATACTCCCATCTGAAAGACTAGCTGCTCTACTACTTTCAGTCAGGCGTAGGGCTTAATTGTGTTGACCTGTCAATCATGATAGATGGGTGTGGTGGACAGGCAGAGGTGGAATTTTGAATATTTAAAATGCAAATGAGTGCATAGAAAAAACAACAACAAAAGGAAATGGTGGCATTAAAATGCGAAGTACGTGTAATACCGACTTCGATCTTTCTATCCTCGGGACCTTGAGAAGACATTGACCTCCAGCTCCAAATACACTTATGTACTATAATCTCAAATAAACTACAGCAAAAGTTGTATTATGCCACACACCAAAAAAAAATTAAACAAAACAAAAACGGTGACCTTGTGATGACACTGACCTACAGTGACCTTAACCTTGGGATGGCCTTGGTCTTCACGTGACCTCTCATGCATTTTTGATCAAATAACCCAATGTTTTGTATACTATGGGTAAAAAAAAAAAAACTTCCACTGTACGATGACCTATTTTTCTTTTTTTTTGCAAGGCCTAATATGACCTTGATCTTCAGGATCAACGCAAAAAACGGAACCTATAAGAAAGATCAATCTATCATCTCTAAAAATAACAAATTTAGACTTTATATCTCTCATAGTTTAGGTCACGGTCACTTCAAAGTACCTGCACTAACCGATTTGGACAGCTCCAGTCACCTTGACCTTGGTGTGAGGTTGACCAAATTTGCAAAGTATATGTGTCTCATTCATATCTATCATGCCTCAAAGAATCATCAGTTCAATATTAATAACTTATAATTTAAAAAAAAGTGAAATGTTTGAAAAATTGTAATTTTTTAAACATTTGTTGACCTTGTAACCTTGACCTTGAAGAGATGTCATTCATTCACTGAACATGTATGAGGTCTCGTGGATAATTAATTATACACCATATCTTACCAAGTTTGGTTGTGATAGTTGAAATAGGTTCTGAGATATTAAACCACTTGCACTTTCACAGACAGACGCTAAAAGGAAGACAGCGGGCAGACAAACGGACGGATAGGCAAACAAAATATTTTGTTTAAATGTAATTTTTTGGGGACTATTTAGGACTCACCTCGCACAGATTTGCAAAAATCTAGCAAATGTGTTTTTTGGGGTCAATACATAAGACTCTCGCAGCTACGCATACGAGTCAAAAAGTAAATAAGGCAATGAAAAGAAGAGACTGATGACAGGCCTTGTCTATATAATTCAATACACAAACCTTTATTGTTTCAATGCATCAGAAGAAAAAACAAAGTGCATATGCATGTGCGTCATTATAATCTACTAATGTTAGGTAGGTTGGGTTTGGGCGCGCCACAGGCTGCGACTACGCCTTCCACAGGGGAGGGGGCCCAGAATTTCCCGATAAAAAGGGACAATAAAGCATTAAAATCTAAATCTAATCATTTATAGATTAAAATCACTTTGGGCGTAAGTTAGTTATTCATTGCTTACAAGGTCCAGAGGACTGCAAAGAGCAGAACCAGGACCACAAAATAAGGACCAACTTGGTTGAAAGAGGACTCACCCCTGATCCGTATAAAAGATCTGCTGAAACAACCCTAGTGGTAACACTGAAGGCACTCCACCAGCCGGTCACTTTACAATAAAGGCATCCACGAAGGGGACGCTGAGACTATGCTCTAATTTATTAAACCCCAGTTTACAAAAACAAAACAGAAGACAAAACCTCATAAAAAAAAATATCAACAAAACACATACATATAAAATGCCTACATTGCTAAATGATAATATCATAGGAAGCCCTAGTGACCACTGGGCAAAAAGCGTCCAATATTCCTAAACTGACCCAACAGACTTCATACACAAATGAGGAGTTTTGGAAGAGTTTTCACGAAGAAATAGGTGATTGGTCTAGCGAAGAAGATAGCATAGTAGATTGATAAAACTGACTAGGAATGAGAAAGAACAAAGGAGAAAGACAGCGACAGTGGGAATTTAAAGCACTTAATTTGCAGAAAGCGGGAATACTATTTGTACCAAAAAAAAACCAACAACAAAAAAAAAAACCAAAAAAACCCAAAAAAAAACGGCACCCTCACGGATAAGGGGAAGGGATGGAAGGGGAAAGAAAGCGGGGATGGGGGAGAAGGAGGCGGCGAGGGTAGGGTGGGGGGGGGGGGGGAGGAGGGCTGTCATTCAATAACCAGTGTTCAAGAAAGCTTTTCTATAGTTATTCAATTTAAAATACCAACTGATTGCCAATAATGAAAATAGCAACTGTTTCTGGATGCGTGCGACCAATAAGATGGTCAACATTTAAAGCTGTTGCTGCTGCTGCTGCTGCTGAAACAATAATAACGTAACATGCAACTGATGCGTGATACTACAACATCAAAAAAAACTGTTGTTGCTGCTGCTGATGATATAATAATGACGCATAATGAGACTTACCAAAAAGTAAATCTAAAAGGCTGTTGTTGTTGCTGCTGATACCATAATTAAACATAACTTGAACAAACAAGATGGTCAACATAAAAAAAGTTGTTGCTGCTGCTGAATATACAACAATTGTACATACCTGAACTCTTTCAATTACCCATAACATAATTCATAATCATTGATATATAGACAGCATAAATATAAAAAAGGTCAACATAAAACGTTTTTGCTGCTAATGATGATTATAATACAATAATTAACAGATATCTTTAAATAACCCATTAAATGACAATTCACACTCACCAATACAGTAATATATATATACATATAGGCAATATTTAAATTTAAACCAAAAAAACACTACAAGATGGTCAACATAAAAAAAGCTGTTGCTGCTGCTGCTGAAACAATTATTACATATAACGGATCTCTTTAAATTACCCATAAAATAATTATTCACGTGATAACTAATAGACTGTACAACATTTTTGTTTTTGAAACTTCTGCTGCGACGTAACAGAAATTCTACAATACTTACATTACAAATATTTACAAAATCACCCATAAAAATCATCATTCACATTATAGCCATTATGCAAGCATACAAAAATAACGTGCCAAAATAATAACCGTTTAAAAGCCAAGCATTTTTACACTGAGCGCGACACATACTTTTTAACATCTTGATACTTAAAATTGTGTAGTAATTTATAATGTTTCTGATAATCACGTACTTGTGCAAATAATTGCTCATTTGTGCTATAATAACTATCAATATGAATGTGTGAAAAATGACCTCCCCTTTTTAAGTGTGGAATCGTTTTCTGTAATTAAAACTGATTGACGTGATCCTATATATACATTTAACAAGTATAACATGAATGTTCTTATTATCAGCTTTTTAACCAGTTATATGCACATAAACTTTGCAAGAATGAGATTAATATCTAGAAGTCCAGTAAGAGCGCGAAAGGTCAACTTTGTACAATAAACATCTTACGCTTTCTATTGATTGATGATTTTGTTTAATTGCCTGCAAAGCATGTCTTAATTTATCGGAAAGTTGGTTAGTTAGTTAGTTAGTTATTCATTGCTTACAGTGTCCAGCGGACTGCAAAAAGCCGAATCAGATCCAGCGGATTCTTTCGAGCCAAATCAGGACCAGTATAACCGAATCAGGACCACAAAATCAAGACCACAACTTCGCTGAAAGAGGACTCACCCCTGATCCGCATAAAAGATGTGCCGAAACAACCCTAGTGGTAACACTGAAAACACTCCACCAGCCGGTCACTTTACAACAAAGACATCCTACGTAGGGGACGTTGAGGTTATACTAAAATTTATCGAACCCGCGTTTACAAAAACAAAATAGAATGCAAACATCATTATAAAATATTAACAAAACACATACTGTAAACTTATCATACATCTGCGAACCCTCCCTCACCCCCCTCCCCACACACTTCTCCCTCCTTCCCTCCCCCTGGCACCCCGACCGCCCCCCACCCCCTAGATGACACCCGATAAAGTTGGTTCACTTCTCAACGAAAGGACGAACATATTATATTTTTACACGACTATACTATATAAATGTCAATGCAATACTCGAATAATCAAACATTTGAATCACCATTACTCTTCAAAACGATGATGATGAGGATGATGAGGAGGAAGAGGATTAAAGAGGAAGGGTTGGAGAAGGGAGGGGGGAGAAACAGGAGATGGAAGATCATGTCAAGTCAAGATGACGTACGCACACACACACACACACACACACACACATACACACACATCTCTCTCTCTCTCTCTCTCTCTCTAACCCATAAGCGCGCACAAAACACCGGAATACACACAACGAAAATGTGCACTGCTAAAACAAAGAATGCGCACATACTACTAAGCTTTCAACAAGACTGAACAACAACAGGGAATGCTTACACAAAACGTAACAATAAAGCAACTAAAGAAGAAGAAGAAGACGACGACGAAGAAGAAGAAAGTGATGATGATGATGATGATGATGATGATGATGACGACGATGATGATGATGATGATGGTGATGATGATGATGATGATAATGATGATGATGATGATGATAAAAATACCCGAATAATCAAACATTTGAATCACTACTCTTCACAATGATGGTGATGATGATGATGATGATGATGATGATGGTGGTTGTGGTGGTATAGTAGTGGTGGTGGTAGTAGTGGTGGTGTTGCTCGTGGTGGTAAAGTGCTGGTGGTATGGCGACGACGAAGGTGATGTGCTGTGGCTGTAGAAATGATGGTTGAGGTGATGAACATAATAGATAAGTATAGAATGATCGATAGATGAACGATGCAACATAATTATATCGATGGATTGATTTGGCATTTCAACAGATCAATTACACATGTAGTTTAACAATACTGCGACTGCGCCTTCATTAATTAGAAACACAAATACAAATTATACTCAAGTTGAGCCACAGGGGGAGCTTCCAAGGCACCCGACAATGTTCTTCTATGGAACCCAACCGTTCAAGTTCGCTTCAATTGCTAGACGCAGATAAAGCGCACGAGAGTCTGCTTAAGCTGAACAACGGCGGGTCACGAAAGCGCATTACAGTTTTATATCGGTCGAATGTAGAAAAAGGACGTCTGATTAAAAAAGGTCAAGGTGTCCCTGAAACCTTTCTGTCGTCGGGGAGGCAAGCGTTTGGGACCTCACTTTTCTGTAGACCAGCTTAACGAGCGAGGGCGGTGCTTCGTCTCCTCTCCCTCGCTGCTTTACCTTCTCCGGTTCTAAACAGATCCAGCTACCCATTCACAACTGGGCGGACTGGGATGTATCGCGCGCTTGTCTAATTCTTTTGGTGTCCTTTGGTGGTTGCCTTCCAAGCATGGCCACCCATCCAAGTGCTAACCCTTCCCGACGTTGCTTAACAATGAAAGTTAAGCAACGTGTGTTCAAACTACTACACGTTACGTCTGCCACACCCATAACTGTGATACGAATCCGCTCAAATCTGAGGCAAGGTCGATCACCCTCCACCCCCTCCCCCTTCTCCGACCCCCTCCCCTTCCCTCTCCCCCACCTCCCCTCAAAATAAAGAAATTAATTTACAAAAATGTTTTAAAATCACCATAAAAATGTTTTTCCTATGAATGTCAATTGTTCAAACAGAAACGGTACATCCGATTAGAGTCTGCACAACAAGGACAACAAAACAGCGGCAAGCAGCACCCATTGACCAAACACGGGTCTCACTGCCGATGACGATTTTGCGCACACGTCGGATTTGTCCTTGAAAGTGACGCGGCCCTCCAGGCCAATGTAGATCGGGCTCCTGACCTTGACATATTCCATGAACACGTCGGAGTCAAGGTCACCTGCGAAATCAAAGTCAAGGTTATTGTACGAGAAACGTCGCTTCATAATTATGTCCGACTAGCAATATTTTGTAACTATCATCACTTCTATAAACATCATTAGAACACTTTGGATTTCACAGTAAAATCAGAGCACACAGATTAGAGTCATATGTAAGCTAATACCAAAACCATCAAGCGAGTTTTCCCCCTATCGTCGTCGTCGTCATCGTCATCGTCATCGTCATCATCATCGTCATCATCATCATCATCATCATCATCATCATCATCATCATCATCATCGTCATGAACAGATCATACGTCTGGAAAAGAGAACATGAGCACAAGAAGATAAAGGTAAAGCTACTACATGTACAATATAATGAAACAGAACAGAACAGAGCACCAAACAACTAGAAGCCTCGGCAAGCCTCAAGTCATCTTTATTACGCACAATGAAGATTTCAAACAGCTATGCTGTTGCATTGTGACGCAGATGCTGTCAAAAAGGTAAGCAAAAAAACAATAACAAAAAACCCACAAAAAAATACACAACCCCATTAATTAATTAATTCATTATTTCATTTATTTAATCTAGCGCATATGACTAACTGTTAACTATGCGCTCAAACATGAAGTTGTTCAGTAATCGGGGGCATTTGACAGTGCGCATCAAGCAGCCCGTTTGCACCTCGGGCAACTTCGAATTAGATCTTGTTTTATGACAGCGCCTTGAGCAGCTCGTTCATCTGAGAAGTGCGCTGTATAAGTACACAATACATGGATTTCACGTCGTTATTAGGTCACGAAAAGAAGTCTGAAAATACGCACCAATGATGTCGCGGTCAATGAGATTTTTCTCGATGACAGTGAACCCATCTCCTCCTTTGGCGATGAACGACGACATGGCGACCTTGTACGTCTTCTGGGGATCCAGGGGTTTGAGCTCAGGAATCTCGCAGTCCGTGCACCTCACGTCTACAGACACCACTCGGCTACCCACGGGCTTTCGCATGTCATACTGCACTTTAAATCCTGTACACACAATATACGCAAGACTACGTCGTCGTCGTCGTCGTCACCGTCATCATCATCATCATCATCATCATCATCATCATCATCATCATCATCATCATCATCATCATCACAATTCCTTCCACACACATAAAATATCGTTTTTGTTATTTTCTGCTCAAATTTGGCCCCAAAACACAGGTATGCTACATTCATATAATAATGAACTCGGATGTAAGGCGTATCATGACATATAATTATAAACTATGGTCTAATCTGTATAAGCATGTATTCCATCACGTTAAAGATCCACAGGCGGCGGAAGCAGGGTGGGGGGGGGGGGTGGGGGGGGGGCAGGGGGGCCATGCCCCTCCCCCCTAGAAAAATGTTGGAGGGGGCAGCCTTATATATTGCCCCCTCCAATAATGAGTAGTGTTGTTTTTTTTTTTTTTTTTTTTTTTTTTTTTTTTTTTTGGCCAGGTCATTAAAGGATTTTTTTTCTTCAAATGGAATCAAGCAATACAAGTGTTTATCATCATAATCATCATCATCACCCTCTGATCAGTAAGAGAAGTTCGTCCCTTCGTCATCATTTCCTGTCGACGCGTCATAATCGTTAGCCTTAGCGTAGATCAACGTGACCGACAGTTTTCGACATCGTGCACGTCACAGTCGCGTTTTGAAAACTTTAATTTGCTGTCAGTTTTTACAGTCTACCGTTTTCAATATCAGCAATTTTCTCGACTACAAGTGAAGAAGTCAGCAACATGGCAAATGCTTTGACAAGTGGTGTTATTGTTCCTCGTCTGTCATCCCGACAGACTCTCCGTGACAATCAACCTGCGGCCACTCCAGAAGAATATTTCAAGATTAGCATTGCCATTCCTTTCTTGGAACACCTGTCAACCGAATTGGACTCGAGGTTCAAAAATGCTGGTCTAGCAGTTGATGGTCTAAGTCTGGTGCCAAGCACTTTAATAGACAACCAGGAGGGTTTCATGCAGGTTCCAGAAGGGGTGATGCTGGCAATGTTGTGGGAGTCTGACCTACCAGACAACGCTACCCTTGATCATGCAGAATACCAACGGTGGGTTTGCAAATGGCGAAGTGCTGCTGAGAATGCGACAGCTATCATCCCATCCACGGCATCAGAAGCACTGAAACATTGTGACAGGGATTTTTTTTTATCCCAACCTGTTCATCATGCTTTAGAACCTTTGCACCCTACCTGTCACTACTGCCGAGTGTGAGTGTTCAAACAGTCAGTTCCGCAACCTGAAAAACTACCTGCGCTCTACTATGGGGCAACAGAGACTAAATGGACTTGCTTTACTGAAAGTGCACAGGGATGTTGATATTGATTTCAAAGAGGCAGTGAACTGTTTTGCCAGAAGAT